>VHKM01001086.1:0-143390 GCA_007210695.1 Neogobius melanostomus
CCCAAGGAAGAGTAAGTGCTGAGGTTAGATTCACACTGACCTAAAAGTGTGAGGTTAGATTCACACTGAACCCTAAAGTGCTGCGGTTAGATTTCACACTGACCTAAAGTGCTGAGGTTAGATTCACACTGACACCTAATGCTGAGGTTAGTCACACTGACCCAAATACTGAGGTTTAAATTCCACTGACTCTAAAGTGCTGAGGTTAGATTCACACTGGACCCTAAAGTGCCTGACGGTTATATTTCACACTGACTCTAAAGTGCTTGAGGTTAGATTCATCACTGACACTAAGTACTGAGGTTACTAAGTTCACACTGACCTAAAGTGCTGAGGTTAGATTCACACTGACCCTAAAAGTGCTGAGGCATAGATTCACAACTGACCCATAAATGTACTGAGGTTAGATTCACACTGACCTAAAGTGCTGAGGTCAGAATCCACACTGACCCTAAAGTGTCTGAGTTAAGTATTCAACTGACCACTAAGTGCTGCAGGTATATTTCACACTGACTCATAAGTTGCTGAGGTTAGACTTCCACTGACCTAAAGGTACTGAGGTTAAATTCACAGGAACTGACGATCTAAAGAAAGTGCTGGGAGGGTTAGATTCACCTACCCTAAAGTTTTGCTGCGGTTAGATTCACACTGACCCTAAAGTGCTGAGGTTAGATTCACACTAGACCGCTAAAGTGCTGGACGTTAGATTGCACGCCTGACACCTAAAGTGCTGAGGTTAGGGATTCACACTGACCCTAAAATTGCTTGAGTTAGATGTCACACTGACTCCTAAAGTGCTGAGGTTAGATTCACGCTGACCCTAAAGTGCTGAGGTTTAGATTCACACTGACCCTAAAATGCTGAGGATAGATTCACACTGACCCTAAAATTCTGAGGTTGATTCAACTGATTCTAAATTGATTGAGGTTAGATCACACTGACCCTATAAGTGCTGAGGAATAGAGTTCACGCTGACCTCAAAGGGCTGAGGTTAAGATTCACACTGACGCTACAAGTGTGAGGATAGAATTTCACCACTGACCCTAAATTGCTGAGGTTATATGAACATGACCTAAAGTGCTGCGGTTATATTCGAACACTGGACCCTACAGTGCTGAGGTTAGATTCACACTGACCCTAAAGTGCTGAGCATAGATCACACTGACCCTAAATCTGCTGAGTTAGATTAACACAGACGCTAAGTGCTGCGGTTAGATTCACACTGACCCTAAAGTGCTGAGGTTAGATTCACCGCTGATCTTAAAGTGCTGAGGTTAGATTACGGCTCACTCTATAAGTGCTGAGTTTAGATTCAACACTGACCCTAAAGTGCTGAGGTAAGATTCACGCTGACCCTAAAGTGCTGAGGGTTAGATTCAACACTGACCCTAAATATGCTGAGGATATGATTCACACTGACCCTAAATGCCTGAGGTTAGATCACAACTGATCCGAAAGTGCTGAGGTTAGATTTCAGGCTGACTCTACAAGTGCTGAGGTTAGATTCACACTGACCCTAAAGTGATGAGGTTGATTCACGACTGACCCCTAAAGCTGTTTTTAGGTTAGATTCACACTGACCTAAGTGCTGAGGTTAGATTCACACTGACCCTAAAGTGCTGAGGTTAGATTCAACTGACCTAAATTGGAATGAGGTTATTAATTAACACTGACCTAAAGTGCTGAGGTTAGATTCACTGTGACCTAAAGTGCTGAGGTAGATTCACCTGACCCCTAAAATTGCTGGAGTTTATTCAAGCTGACTCTAAAGTGCTGGAGGTTAGATTCAACGGGACACTAAAGTCTGAGGTTAGATTCACACCTGACCCTTAAAGTGCTGAGGTTAGATTCACACTGACCCAAGTGCTGAGGATAGATTCACACTGAACCCTAAAGTGCTGAGGATAGATTTCACACTGACCGCTAAATTGCTGAGGTTATAATACACACTCGACCTAAAGTGGTGCGGTATATTCACACTGGACCCTAAAGTGCTGAGGTTATATTCACGCGGACCCTAAAGTACTGAGGTTAGCATTCACACTGAACCTAAAGTTGCTGAGGTTAGATTCACACTGAACCCTAAAGTGCTGAGGTTAGATTCACGCTGAACCCTAAGTGCTGAGGTTTTATATTCCACACTGACTAAAGTGCTGAGGTTATATTCACACTGACCCTAAAGTGCTGAGGGTTTTAGATTAACACTGACCCTGGAAGTGGCTGAGGTTAGATTCACGTGACCCTAATAGTTGCTGAGGTTAGATTCCAACACTGACCCTAAAGTGCTGAGGTTAGATTCACACTGACCCTAAAGTGCTGAGGTTAGATTCCACAGTGACCCTAAAGTGCTGAGGTCTAGATCACACTGACCCTAAAGTGCTGAGGTTAGATCAACGACCTAAAGTGCTGGAAGTTTAGATTCACGCTGACCCCTAAAGTGGCCTGAGTTAGATTCACGCTGAACCGCTAAAGTGCTGAGGTTAGATCACGCTGACCCTAAAGTGCTGAGGTTAGATTTCAACTGACCCTAAAAGATTGCTGAGATAGATTAACTGACCCTACAATGTGCTGGAGGTTATATACACACTGACCTTAAAGTGGTTGCGTTATATTCACACTGCCTGAAAGTGCTGAGGTTAGATTCACACTGACCCTAAAGTGGCTGAGCTAGATTCCACACTGACTAAATTGCTTGAGTTAGATTCACAACAGACCCAAAGTGCTGCAGTTAGATTCACACTGACCCTAAAGTGCTGCGGTTAGATTTCACACTGACTCTAAAAGGCTGGAGGTTAGATCACGCTCACCTAAAGGCTGAGTTTAGATTCAGCACTGACCCTAAAGTGCTGAGGATTAGATTTCACACTCGAACCTAAAGTGCTGGGTTAGATTCACACTGATCCCTAAAGTGCTGAGGTTAGATTCACAGTGACCCTAAAGTGCTGAGGTTAGATCACACTGACCCTAAAGTGCCGAGGTAGATTCCACACTGACCCCTAAAGTGCTTGAGGTTAGATTCCGCTGACCCCTAAGTGCTGAGTTAGATTCACACTGACCCTAAAGGCTGAGGAATAGATTCACACTGACCCTACATTGCTGAGGTTATATACACACGACCTAAAGTGCCTGCGTTATATTCCACACTGACCCTAAAGTGCTGAGGTTAGATTTCACACTGACCCTAAATGTGCTTGAGGTTAGATTCCGCTGACCCTAAGTGCTGAAGGTTCAGATTCACACTGACCCTAAAGGCCTGAGGTTAGATCTCACACTGACCCTAAAGTGCTGCGGTTTATAATCATCACTGACCTAAAGTGCTGAGGTTTAGATCACACTGACCTAAAGTGCTGAGCAACTAGATTCACACGACCCTAAATTGCTGAGGTTAGAATTCACACTGACCTAAGTGCTGCGGTTAGATTCACGCTGACTCTTAAAGTGCTGAGGTTAGATTCACGCTCACTTTCCTAAAAAGGTGCTGAGTTTAGATTCACACTGACCTAAAGTGCTGAGGTAGATTCACGCTGACCCTAAACGTGCTGAGGTTGATTCACACGCTGGACCCTAAAATCTGAGGATAGCATTCACACTGACCCTAAGTGTGAGGTTAGATCCACACTGATCCGAAAGTGCTGAGGTTAGATTCACACTGACCCTAAAGGTGCTGAGGTTAGATTCACACTGACCCTAAAGTGCTCGAGGTTACTATTCACCTGACTCTAAAGTGCTGAGGTTAAGATTCACACGACCTAAAGTACTGAGGCTTAGAATTCACACTGACTCTAAAGTGGCTGAGGTTAATTCCACACTGACCCTAAAGTGCTGAGGTTTAGATTTCACGCTGACTCTAAAAGTGGCTGAGGGTTAGATTTCACACTGACCCAAGTGCTGAGGCATAGATTCACACTGACCCTAAATTGCTGGGTTAAGTACACACTGACCTAAAGTGCTGCGGTTTATATTCACACTGACCCTACAAGTGCTGAGGTTAGATTCACAAAATGACCCTAAAGTGCTGAGGTTAGATTCACACTGACCTAAAGTGCTGAGGTTAGATTCACAGCTGACCCTAAAGTCTGGAGGATAGTTAACACTGGACCCCTAAGTTGCTGAGGATGAGATTCACACTGATACCCTAAATTGCTGAGGTTATATCACACTGACCCACAAGTGGCTGCGGTTCATTCACACTGAGACCCTAAGTGCTGGAGGTTAGATTCACACTGACAGCCTAATTGCTGAGGAGATCACACTGACCCTAAAGCTGCTGCGGTTTAGAATTCACACTGACCCTAAAGTCTCCTGCGGTTAGATTCAACGCTGACATCTGAAAGGCTGAGGTTATATTCACACTGACCCTAAAGTGCTGAGGTTAGATTCACACAGACCCTAAAGCTGAGGTTAGATTCACGCTGACCTAAAGTGCTGAGGTATAATTAACACTGACCCTAAAGTGCTGAGGTAGATTCACGCTGACCCTAAGTGCTGAGGTTAGATTCACACGGAGGCCTAAAGTGCTGAGGTTTATATTCACGCTGCCCCTAAAGTATGAAGTTAGATTCACACTGACCCCTAAAGTGCTGAGTCGATCACGCTGACCCTAAAGTGCTGAGGTTAGATTCACGGACCCTAAAGTGCCGAGGTTATATTCACGCTGGACCTAAGTACTGAGTTAGATTCATACACTGAACCCTAAGTGCTGAGGTTAGATCACACTGACCCTAAAGTGCTGAGGTTAGATTACGCTGACGACTAAAGGTGAGGTTATATTCAACACTGACCTCTAAAAGTGCTGAGGTTATATTCACACTGACCCTAACGTGGCTGAGTTAGATGTCACACTGACCCTGAGTGCTGAGGTAGATTCACAGTGACCCTAAATGCTGAGTTAGATTCACAGTGACCCTGAAAGTGCTGAGGTTAGATTCACACTGACCCTAAATGCCTGAGGTTAGATTCAACAGTGAACCCTAAAGGCTGAGGTTAGATTCACACTGACCCTAAAGTGCTGAGGTTAGAATTCACACTGACCTAAAGTGCTGAGTTAGATTCACAGGTGACCTAAAGTGCTGAGGTTAGATTCACACTGAACTAAAGTGCTGAGGTAGATTCATCACTGACCCTAAAGTGCTGAGGTTAGATTCACAGTGACCTAAAGTCTGAGTTACGATTCCCCACTGACCCTAAAGTGCATCGAGGTTGATTCAAACTTGACCCTAAAGTGCTGAGGTTAGATTTCCGCTGACCCTAAATGTGCTGAGGTTAGATTCCACTGACCCTAAAAGTGCTGAGGATAGATTCACGACGACCCTAAAAGTCTGAGGATGATCACACGGACCTAAATTGCTGAGGTTATTAACACACTGACCTAAAGTGCTGCGGTTATATTCAAACTGACCCTAAAGTGCTGAGGATAGATTCACACTGACCCTAAATTGCTGAGGTTAGATTCCACTGACCCTAAAGTGCTGCGGTTATATTACACTGACCCTAAGTGCTGAGGTTAGATTCACACTGACCCTAACAATGCTGAGGTTAGATTTCACATCGACCCTAAAGTTGCTGAGGTTAGATTACCAGTGACCCTAAAAGTGCTGAGGTTTAGTTCACAGTGGACCCTAAAGTGCTGAGGTAGATTCCACACTGACCCTAAAGTGCTGAGGTTACGATCAACACTGACCCTAAGTGCTGAGGTTAGATTCACAGTGACCCTAAAGTGCTGAGGTTAGATTCACAGCTGACTCTAAGTGCTGAGGTTAGATTCACGCTGACCCTAAACGTGCTGAGGTTAGATTCACTGCTGACCCTAAAGTGCTGAGGTTAGTGATTCACAGCCTGACCCTAAAGTGCTGAGGTTATATTCACACTGACCTAAACGTGCATGAGGTTTATATTCACACTGACGCTAAAGTGGCTGAGCGTTAGATCAACACTGAACCCTAAAGTGCTGCGGTTAGTTTCAAACCACTGACCCTAAAGTGCTGAGGTTAGATTCACATGCACGCCTAAAGTGGCTGAAGGTTAGATCGGCTTGACCCTAAAGTGCTGAGGTTACGATTCCCAACTGACCCCTAAATGTGAGGTTTATTCACGCTGACCCTAAAGTGCCTGAGGTTTCTATTCACGCTGACCTAAAGTGCTGCGGTTAGATCACACTGACCCTACAAGTGCTGCGGTTAGATTCACACTGACCCTAAAGTGCTGATGTTTAGATTCACACTGAACCCTACAAGTGCTGAGGTATATTCACACTGACCTAAAGTGCTGAAGGTTAGATTCACACTGACCCTAAAGTGCTGAGGTTAGATCACACACTGACCCTACAAGTGCTGAGGTTATATTCACACTGACCTAAAGTGCTGAGGTTAGAATTCACACTGACCCCTAAAGTTGCTGCGGTAAGATTTCACAAATGACCTAAAGTGCTGAGTTAGTTCACACTGACCAAAGTGCGAGGTTAGATTCCACTGAAATAAGTGGCTGAGTGTTTAGATCACACTGACCTACTAAAGTGCTGCGGTTAGATTCAACTGACCTAAAGTGCTGGGTAAGATTCACACTGACCCTAAAAGTGCTGAGTTAGATCACACATGACCAAAGTTGCTGCGGGTTAGATTCAAACTGACCCTAAATGTGCTGAAGGTTAGATCACACTGACCCTAAAGTGCTGAGGTTAGATTCACACTGACCCTAAAATGCTGAGGTTAGATCAACACTGAATCCGGAAAGTGCTGAGGTTAGAATTCACACTGACCCTAAAGTGCTGAGGTTAAGATTCACACTGACCTAAGTGCTGAGGTCATATTCACACATGACTCAAAAGTGCTGAGGTTAGATTCACACTGACCTAAAGTACTGAGGTTAAATTCACACTGACTCTAAAGTGCTGAGGTTAGATTCACACTGACGCCTAAAGACTGAGGTTAAATCACACTGACCCTAAAGTGCTGAGGTTAGATTCACACTGACCCAAAGTGCTGAGGTTAGATTCACACTGACCCTAAAGTACCTGATGGTTTAGATTCACACTGACCCTAAAGTGCTGAGGTCAGAGTCCACACTGACCCTAAAGTGCTGACGGTTGATTCACACTGACCGTAAGTGCTGAGGTTATATCACACTGACTCTAAAGGCTGAGGTTAGATTCACACTGACGCTAAAGTATGAGGTTAAATTCACACTGACTCTAACATGCTGAGGTTAGATTCACACTGACCCTAAAGTGCTGAGGTTAGATTCACACTGACTCTAAATGCTGAGGTTAGATTCCACACTGACCCTAAAGTGCTGAGCGTTCAGATTCACGCTGACCCCTAAATTGGCTGAGGTTATGATTCACCTGACCCTAAAGTACTCGAGGTTAAACACGCTGACTCTAAAGTGCTCGAGGTTAGATTCATGTTGACTCTAAAGTGCTGAGGTTAGATGTCACATCTGACCTAAGTGCTGCGGTTAGATCAGCTGACTCTAAAGTGCTGGAGTAGATTCACACTGACCCATAAGTTTCTGAGGTTAGATCCTTCACACTGACCCTAAAGTGCTGAGGTTGAGATTCACACGACCCTAAAGTGCTGAGGTTAGATTCAACTGACCTAAATGTGCTGAGGAGATTCACACTGACTCTAAGGGTCAGTGTGAATCTAACTCCACACTTTAAGTGCTGAGGATAGATTCACACTGACCCCTAAATTGCTGAGGTTAAATATACACACGACCTAAAGTGATGAGGGTTAGATTCACACTGACCTATAAGGTGTTGAGGTTAGATCACAACTGACCCTAAAAGTGCGAGGTTTAACGATTCACACTGAACTAAAGTGCTGAAAGGTTAATTGGACACTCGACCCTAAATGCTGAGGTTTGAATAATTACACTGAGCCCTAAAGTGCTGAGGTTAGATTCACGCTGGACCCTAAGTGCTGAGGTTAGATTCACAACCTGACCTATTGCTGAGGTAGATTCCACAGACCCTAAATGCTGCGGTTAGATTCACAACTGACCCTAAAGTGCTGCGGTTAGATTCACAGCTGACTCTAAAGTGCTGAGGTTAGTATCACACTGACCCTAAAGTGCTGAAGGTTAGATTTCACACTGACCCTAAAGTGCTGAGGTAGATTCACACTGACCCTAAGTGCTGAGGTTAGATTCACACTGACCTACACAAGTGTTGAGGTTAAGATTCACACTGACCCTAAAGTGCTGAGGTTAGATTTCACGCTGACCTAAAGTGCTGAGGTTAGATTCACACTGACCATAAAGTGCTGTGGTTAGTTTCAACGACTATAAGTGCTGAGGTTTAGATACACCGACCTAAGCTGAGGTTAGATTCACGCCTGAACCCTAAAGTGCTGAGGTTAGATTCACACTGACTAAAGTGCTGAGGATTAGATTCACACTGACCCAAGTGCTGAGGTAGATTCAACACTGACCCTAAAGGTGCTGAGGTTAATCACCTCGACTCTAAAGTGCTGAGGTTAGATTCACATGACCCTAAAGTGCTGAGGATAAGATTCACACTGACCCTAAATTGCTGGGTTATATATTCACGACTGACCTAAAGTGCTGCGGTATATTCACACTGACCCTAAAGTGTGCGTTATATTCACACTGACCCTAAAGTTGTGAAGGATAGATTCACACAGACCCTAAATTGCTGAGGTTAGATTCACACAGACCCTAAAGTGCTGAGGTTATATTCACACTGACTCAAAGTGTGAGGTAGAATTCACACTGACCCTAAGTACTGAGGTTAAGTTCACGCTGACATCTAAAGTGCTGAGGTTAGATCAAGTTGAGCTCAAAAGCGCTGAGGTAGGATCACACTGACCGCCTAAAGTGCTGCGGTAGATTCACGCGATCTAAAGTGCTGAGGTAGATTCACACTGACCTAAAGTGCTGAGGTTAGATTCACACTGACCTAAAGTGCTGAGCGTAGATTCCACTGGACCCTAGCAAGTGCCTTGGGTAGATTCACACTGACCCTAAGTGCTGAGGTTAGATTCAACGCTGACCTCCTAGGGTCAGTGTGAAATCTAACTCAGCACTTTAAGTTGCTGAAGGATAGATTACACTGACCCTAAATTGCTCGAGGTTATATACACACTGACGCCTAAAGTGATGAGGTTTAGATTCACGTGACCCTAAGTGCTGAGGTTAGATTACGCTGACCCTAAAGGTGCTGAGGTTTAATTCACACTGACCCTAAAGTGCTGAAGGTATATTACACTGACCCTAAAGTGCTGAGGTTAGATTCACACTGACCCTAAAGTGCTGGCGGTAGCTTCACACACTGACCCTAAGTGCTGAAGGTTAGATTCACACTGACCCTCAAAGTGCTGAGGTTAGATTCAGCTGACCCTAAAAGTGCTGAGTTTAGATCCAACTGACCCTAAGTGCTGAGGTTATATTCACCGCTGACCTAAAGTGTGAAGGTTTTTCACGCTGACCCTAAAGTGCTGGCGGTTAATTCGACACTGACCTAAGGTGCTGCGGTTAGATCACACTGACCCTAAAGTGCTGAGGTTAGATTCACACTGACCCTAAAGTGCTGAGGTTTTATATTCACACTGACCCTAAAGTGCTGAGGTAGATTCACACTGGACCTAAAGTGTGAGGTAGATTCACACTGACCCTAAAGTGCTGAGGTTATATTCACACTGAACCCTAAAGTGCTGAGGTTAGATTCAGCACTGAACCCTACAGTAGCTGCGGTAAGATTCACACATGACCCTAAAAGGCGAGGTAGATTCACACTGACCCTACAAGTGCTGAGGTTAGATTCAACAATGACCCTACAAGTGCTGACGGTTAGATTCAGCACTGACCCTAAAGTGCTGCGTTAGATTCACACTGAACCCTAAAGTTGCTTGAGGTTAGATTCACACTGACTAAAGTGCTGAGGTTAGATTCACACTGACCTAAAGTGTGCGGTTAGATTCACACGACCCTAAAGTGCTGAGGTTAAGATTCACACTGACCCTAAAGTGCTGAGGTTAGATTCAGCACACTCGACCCCTAAAAAATGCTGACACGGTTAGATTCAACACTGTCCGAAAGTGCTGAGGTTAGATTCACAACTGCCCTAAGTGCTGAGGTTAGAATTCACACTGACTAAGTGTGAGGTTATGATTCAGGCAGCTGACTCTAAAGTGCTGAGGTTAGATTCAACTGACCCTAAAGTACTGAGGTTAAATTCACACTGACTCTAAAGTGTGGGTTAGATTCACACTGACACCTAACAGTACTGAGTTAAATTCACACTGACCTAAAGTGGCTGAAGGTTAGATTCACACTGACCCTAAAGTGCTGGAAGGTAGAATTCACCTGACCCTAAAGTCTCGAGGTTAGATTCACACTGACCTACAAGGCTGAAGGTCAGAGTCCACTGACCCTAAAGTGCTGAGGTTAGATTCACACTGAACCTAAAGTCTGAGGTTATAATCACACTGACTCAAGAGTGCTGAGGTTAGATTCACACTGACCTAAGTTGAGGTAAATTCCACTGGACTCTAAGTGCTGAGGTTAGATTCACACTGACCTAAGTGCTGAGGTTTAGATCACACTGACTCAAGTGCTGAGGTTAGATTCACACTGACCCAAAGTGGCTGAGTTAGATTCACGGCTGACCCTAAAGTGCTGAGGTTAGATTCACACTGACTACAAGTACGGAGGTTAAATTCACCTGACTCTAAAGTGCTGAGGTTAGAATCATGTTGACTCAAAGGCTGAGGTTAGATTCACACTGACCTAAAGTGCTGGCGGTTAGATTCAGCTGACCTAAAGTGCTGAGTTTAGATTCACACTGCCCCTAAAGTGCTGAGGTTAGATCACACTGACCACTAAAAGTGCTGAAGGTTAGATTCACACTGACCCTAAAGTGCTGAGGTTAGATTCTACAACTGACCTAAAGTGCTGAGGTTAGATTCACACTGACTTAGGGTCAGTGTGAATCTAAAACACTCAGCACTTTAAAGTGTGAGGATTAGATCACACGACCCTAAATTGCTGAGGTTTATAATAACACTGACCCTAAAGTGAATGAGGTTTAGATTCACACCTGACTAAAGTTTGAGGTAGATCATACTGACCCTAAAGTGCTGAGGTAGATTCACACGACCCTAAAGTGCTGAGGTTAGATTGGAACTGACCCTAAAGTGCTGAGGTTAATAATAGACACTGACCTAAGTGCTGAGGTTAGATTCACAGCTGACCTGCCTAAAGTGCTGAGTTAGATCACACTGACCCTAAGATTGCTCGAGGTAGATTCACACAGACCCCTAATGCTGCGGTTAGATTCACACTGACCCTAAAAGTGCTGCGGTTAGATTCAAGCTGACTCTAAAGTGCGAGGTTAGATTCACACTGACCCTAAAGGTGCGAGGTTAGATTCACACTGACCGCCTAAAGTGCTGAGGTTAGATTCACACTGACGCCTAAAAGTGCTGAGGTTAGATCTCACAATGACCTAAAAGGTGTTGAGGTTAGATTCACACTGACCCTACAAGTGCTGAGGTTAGATTCACGCTGACCTGAAAGTGCTGAGGTTAGATTCACACTACCATGAAAGTGCCTGTGGTTAGATTCCAACACTGACCAATAAAGTGCTGAGGTTAGATTCACACTGACCCTAAATTGCTGAGTTAGATTCACGCTGACCCTAAGTGCTGAGGTTAGAATCACACTGCCCTAAAGTGCTGAGTTAGATTCACACTGAACCCTAAAAGTGCTGAGGTTAGATTCCAACTGAACCCTAAAAGTGCTGAAGGTTAGATTCAACGCTGACTTAAAGTGGCTGAGGTTAATTCACACAATGACCCTAAAGTGCTGAGGAAGATTCACAGCTGACCCTTAAATTGCTGAGGTTATATTCACACTGACCCTAAAGTGCTGCGGTTTATATTCACACTGACCCTAAAGTGGCTGCGGCTATAATTCCACACTGACCTAAGTGCTGAGGATAGATTTCACACAGACCTAAATTGCTGAGGTTAGATCCACAGACCCTAAAGGCTGAGTTAGATTCACTTGACTTAAAGTGCTGAGTTAGATTCACACTGACCTAAAGTACGCGGTTTTAGATTCACGCTGAACTCTAAAGTGCTGAGGTTAGATTCACCACTGACCTAAAGTGCTGAGGTTAGATTCACACTGACCTAAAGATGCTGAGGTTTAGATCTCACACTGACCCTAAAGTGTGAGCGTTAGATTCACATGACCCTAAAGTGCTGAGGTTAGATTTCACCTGACCTAGGGTCAGTGTGAATCTAACTCAGCACTTTAAAGTGCTGAGGATAGATTCACACTGACCCTAAATTGCTGAGGTATATACACACTGACCCTAAAGTGATGAGGTTAGATTCAACTGACCCTAAAGTGTTAGTTAGATTCACACTGACCCTAAAGTGCTGAGGTTGATTAGACTGACCCTAAAAGTGCTGAGGTTAGATTGACACTTGACCCTAGAAGTGGAGTTTATAATTACAACTGACCCTAAAGTGCTGAGGTTAGATTCAGTGACCCTAAAGTGCTGGAGGTTAGTTCCACACTGACCAAATTGCTGAGGTTAGATCACACAGACCCTAACAGTGTGGCGGTTAGATTCTAACACTGACCTAAGTGCTCGGTAGATTCACGCTGACTCTAATGTGAGGTTAGATTCCACATCATGACTAAAGTGCTGAGGTTAGAATTCACACTGGACCCTCAAATGCGAGGTTTAGATTCACACTGAACCCTAAAAGTGCTGAGGTTAGATTCACACTGACCTAAAGTGTTGAGGTTAGATTCATCACTGACGCCTAAAGTGCTGAGGTTAGATTCACGCTGACACCTAAAGTGCGAGGTTAGATTCACACTGACAACTAAAGTGCTTGTGGTTAGATCACACTGACCTAAAGTGGCTGAGGTTGATTCCACTGACCCTAAAGTGCTGAGGTTTAGATTCACTGCTGACCCTAAAAGTGCTGAGGTAGATTCACACTGACCTAAAGTGCTCGAGGTAGATTCCACTGACCCTAAGAGCATGAGGTTAGATTCACACTGACCCTAAGTTGCTGAGGTTAGATTCAACGCTGACCTAAAGTGCTGCAAGGTTAGATTCAATGACCCTAAATGCTGAGATTTAGATTCACGCTGACTAAAGTGCTGAGGCTAGATTTCAAGCTGACTCTAAAGTGCTGAGGTTAGATTTCACACTGACCTAAGTGCTGAGGAATAGATTCACACTGACCTAATTGCCTGAGGTTTTATTCACACTGACCCTAAAGGTGCTGGCGGTTATATTACACTGCCTAAAAGTGCTGCGGTTATATTTCACACTGACCTAAGTGCTGAGGATAGATTCACACAGACCCTAAATGCTGAGGTTAGATTCACCAGACCCTAAGTGCTGAGGTATAATTCACACGACTCTAAACGTGCTGGAGGTTAGATTCACACTGCGCCAAAGTACTCGAGGTTAATCCAGCTGATTAAACTGCTGAAGGTTAGATTCACGTTGACCTAAAAGTGCTGAGGCTTAGATTCACACTGCCTAAAGTGCTGCGGTTAGATTCAGCTGACTCTAAAAGTGCTGAGGTTAGATTACACTGACCCAAGTGCTGAGGTTAGATCACACTCGACCCTAAAGTGCTGAGGTTAGATTCACACTGACACTAAGTGCTGAAGGTTAGATTCACACTGACCCTAAAGTGCTGAAGGTTCAGATTCACACTCGACCCTAAGTGCTGAGGTAGATTCACGCTGACTCTAGGGTCCAGTGTGATCTATACCTCAGCACTTTAAAAAGTGCTGAGATAGTTCACACTGACCCTAAATTGCCTGAGGTTTATATACACACTGACCCTAAGTGATGAGGTAGATTCACACTGACCCTAAATTGTTGAGGTTTAGATTCACACTGACCCTAAAGTGCTGGGTTAGATTCAACACTGACCCTAAGTGCTGAGTTAGATTGAACATGCCTAAAGTGCTGAGGTTATTACACTGACCCTAAAAGTGCTGAGGTTAGATTCCGGCTGACCCTAAGTCTGAGGTTAATTCACACTGACCTAAATTGCTGAGGTTAGATTCACACAGACCCTAAAGTGCTGCGTAGATTCACACTGACCTAAAGTGCTGCGGTAGTATCACGCTGTCTATAAGTGCTGAGGTTAGATCACACTGACCTAAGTGCTGAGTTAGATTCACACTGACCCTAACGTGCTGAGGTTAGAATTCACAACTGACCCTAAAGGGCTGAGGGTTTAGATTCACACTGACCCAAGTGTTGAGGTTAGATTCACGCTGACCCTAAAGGTGCTGAGGTTAGATTCAACGCTGACCCTAAAGTGCTTGAGGTTAGATCACACCTGACCATAAAGTGCTGTGGTTAGATTCACACTGACCCTAAAGTGCTGAGGTTAGATTCACACTGACCCTAAAGTGCTGAGGTTAGATTCACACTGACCCTAAATGTGCTTGAGGTTAGATTCCGCTGACCCTAAGTGCTGAAGGTTCAGATTCACACTGACCCTAAAGGCCTGAGGTTAGATCTCACACCTGACCCTAAAGAGCTGAGGTTAGATTCACACTGACCCTAAGTGCTGAGGTAGGGAATACTGCTGACCTAAAGGCTGCAGGTTGATTTCACACTGACCCTAAAGTGCTGAGGAAGATTCACACTGACTCTAAAGTGCTGAGGTTAGATTCACACAGACCCCTAAAGTGCCTGAGGTTAGATTCACACTGACCCTAAGTGCTGAGGTTAGATTACACTACCTAAAGTGCGAGGTTAGATCACGCTGAACCTCTAAAGTGCTGAGGTTAGATTCACACTGACCTAAAGTGCTGAGGATAGATTTCACACTGACCCTAAATTGCTGAGTTATTACACACTCGCCCTAGTGCTGCGGTTATCCTCACAACTGACCTAAAGTGCCTGCGGTTATATTCACACTGACCTAAATGCTGAGGAATAGATTCACACAGCCCTAAAATTGCTGAGTTTAGATCACAACACGACCTAAAAGTGCTGCGGTTAGATTCACGCTGACCCTAAAGTGCTGCGGTTAGATTCACGCTGACTTAAAAGTGCTGAGGTTAGATTCACACTGACCCTAAAGTGCTGAGGTTCATTCACACTGACAAAAGTGCTGAGGTTAGATTCCGCTGAACCCCTAAAGTGCTCGAGGTTAGATTCACACTGACCAGTGTTGAGGTTAGATTCACACTGACCCTAAAGTGCTGAAGGTTAGATTCACGTGATGCTAAAGTGCTGAAGGTTAGTTCACACGACCCAGTGCTGAGGTTGTTCACACAGACCTAAAGTGCTGACGGTTAGATCACGCTGACTCTAAAGTGCTGAGGTTAGAGTCACACTGACCCTAAAGTGCTGAGGTTAGATTCACACTGACCCTAAAGTGGCTGAGGTTAGATTCAACTGACCATACAAGTGCTGTGGTAGATTCACGCTGACCTAACATGCCTGAAGGTTAAGATTCACGCTGACCTAAAGTGCTGAGGTTAGATTCACGCTGACCCTAAAGTGCTGAGGTTAGATTCACACTGACCCTAAGTGCTGGCGGTTAGATTCACACTGACCTAAAGAGCGCGGTTATATTCACACTGACCTAAATGCTGAGGTTAATTCACAGCTGACCCTAAAGTGCTGGCGGTCTAGATTCACACTGCCCTAAAGTGCCGAGGTTAGATTCAACTGACCCTAAAGTGCGCGGTTAGATTCACACGACCTAAAGTGCTGAGGTTAGATTCACACTGAACCCTAAGTGCTGAGGTTAGATTACACTGACCCTAAACTTCTGAGGTTAATTACCTGACCCTAGTGCTGAGGTTACGATTCACACTGACCCTCAAAGTGCGAGGTTAGATTCACACTGACCTAAAGTGCTGAAGGTTAGATTCCACTGACCCTACAGTGCCGAGGTTAGATTTCACACTGCACCTTAGTTTAAGGTTTTAAGTTTTATTTATTTGTTTGAGCAGGTTTAACCTGCTCAAAGGGAGTGGGCTGAAGCCAAAGGCTTATAAGCGCCCACCCAAAATAAAAATAGTAACATTACATTTAATATTTACAAGGTAGCAAATCATAAACAAAGGAACATAGGGCAAAGTAACAATAAATGAAGAATAAGACAAAACAACAGCAAAATAAAGAACAAAAGAATGTGCTACTTTTATGTTATAAAGGTGCATTCATACATATTATACTCTGAGATCTTGCTACTTCCCAGTTGTCATTACTATCCTCAATATAATTTAATTTGGGTTTAATTATCATTAATTATCATTATTAAAGGTGCATTAATACATATATATTCTGAGATCTTTCTACTTCCCAGTTGTCAATACATCCTTAATATAATTTAATTCGGGTTTATTTATCATTATTATTATATTTGTTTAATTGAGTTATATGTGAAGTATGATGTAAGCCCTGCATAATGAGGTGCATTAAAAAGCCAGGGTGTAGAACGGGCCAGTTGAAGAGGGCAGTAACTCCCCTCAACAAACCCCACCCAGCTGCCCTAACAGCTGATTTTGTAGATGATGTTCCTATGCTGAGTGGTGCATTAAAAGACAAGGTTTTGAGCCGTTGGAGGGTCCCTCTCAACAGATTCATAACTTGCCTACCCTAATTCTCAATTTGTAAATTTGAGCAATAGAATGACAACCGTTCCAAGCAGCAACACTCTTCCTTGATTATAGAGGAAACACACATAATTGATCCTACTGCGCCTCCTAGTGGCAACACATTTCTTGTTCTCTGTATATTTCAAAAGTCTTTTGTTTGTATTATATTTGAACAGGTTGATATTTGGACTTCGTTTCAACTCCATTTCCAGTTTATTCCACAATTGTACACCATTAACTGTTGGGCTAAAACTTTTCAAAGTTGAGCTATGTTTCTGAGTCCTAAAGTTTAATTCGTCACGTAATTCATAACAACCAGTACGTTCTTGGAACCTTCTTTGTATTTGGCCTGGCAACAGTTTGTATCTTGCTTTGTATAACATCTGTACAGTTTGGAACTCAACAATGTCACAGAACTTCATGATCTTTGATTTTAAAAATAATGAGTTTGTGTGGTCCAAAAACCCAACTTTATGAATTACTCGGATAGCTCTTTTTGCAACATTACTATTGGTTTTAATGTGTTTTTATAAGTACTACCCCAAACCACAGTACAATAATATAAATATGGCAAAATCAGAGAACAGTATAAGATATGTAGAGCTTGATGTTTAAAATGTGCTTTGCTTTTGCTATTACTGAAATGCTTCTAGAAATTTTCGTAGATATATATTTAATATGAGCTTTCCAAGTAATTCTGTCATCTATAATAACACCAAGGAATTTGATTTCATGCACTCGCTCTATGACAACACCCTCTATCTGAATTGCTTCCTGAGCATTGGAATTACAGTTGCCAAATATCATCATTTTGCTTTTACTCAGATTTAGAGATAATTTATTTGTTTGAACCACTTATTGACACTTTTGAGTTCCAAGTTAACAATCCGACACAGTTGCTGTAAGTCGTCACCTGATGCAAAAATATTTGTATCGTCAGCAAACAAGATAATTTAAGTACTTGAGACGTTTTACAAATGTCGTTGATGTACATATTAAACAATTTTGGCCCAGAATGGAACCTTGAGGTAAACCACACACAATTTGTCGACAACTCGACTGATAATCACCTATTTTCACACATTGTTTTCTATTTTTTAAATAACTGGTAACCCACTGTAGAGCTACCCCCTAATCCCATAATGTTCTAGTTTATTAATTAGTATATCATAGTTTATTGTATCAACGCTTTACTCAGGTCAATAAATAACCCTATTGCATATTCTTGTTATCTACAGCATTAGTTATTTCTTCAATTATATCAAAGAGAGCGTGTGAAGTTGAGTGATTATTCCTAAACCAAATTGATTGTCCGAGAGTAAATTACACCTTTCAATAAAGCTGTCAAGTCTAGAGTTATAAACCTTCTCTAAGATTTTTGAGAATTGCGGTAAAAGGGAAACAGGCCTGTAGTTTGTGAAGAGATGTTTATCTCCTGCCTTGAACAGAGGAATCACTTTTGCTACTTTCATACCATCAGGAAATTGTCCAGTTTGCAGCGATAGGTTACAGATGTATGTTAACGGCTTAGAGATACTTTCAATAACAGTTTTTAAAGTTTTCATATCCATGTCATGGTAATCTGTCGAGGTTTTATTTTTACACCCTTTAACAATGTCCAGTATCTCCTTTTCCTCCACAGGTTGAGGAACATGGACAGAGGATTGTGTCTATCAGTTCACAATTAAAGTTCTCAACATTTGTAATTTTTGCAGCAAGATTCGGTCCAACATCTACAAAGAATGTATTAAATGTATCGACTACTTCATTCATATTATTTAAAGTGTTATCCTCATCTTTGAAATATTTGGATAATTAATCGATCTTGGTTTATTTCTAATTATACTATTAAGATATTCCATAAACCTTTAATATTATTCTTATTGCTATCTAACAACTTATTATAATAATCCTGTTTACATTTTCTAATGATACCTGTCAGTTTATTTTATATTTCTTATATTTATCCTCAGCTTCTTTTGTTCTATCATTTATACAGTTTTTGTAGAGTGAATTTTTTTTCTTGCATGCATTTAGTAATCCCTTAGACATCCATGGGTTTTCTTTACACTTTCTGTTTTTACAATGTTTTTCATTGGGCAATTTTTGTCATATACTTTATGAAATATTTGCGTAAACTCATCATATGCCTTATTAGTATCATTCTCTCTATATACAATACTCCAGTCTTGAGCTAATAGTTCCTTTTTAAATGCATCCATAGTTTTTTCTGTTTTTACCCTTCTAAACCAATACATTTTTTCATCATCAATATTTAAATATCCATGTTTGTACAATACAAAAACTGGCAGGTGATCACTAATATCATTTATCATTAATCCACTGACTGTATCACTATCTATTTCATTTGAGAAAATGTTATCAATCAAAGTCGCACTGTGGGTTGTGATTCTACTCGGTTAGTTATTAGAGGAAACAGACCTATACTAAATAAAGTATTTATAAATTCGTCAGTCTTTTTGTGTTTATATGGGTTTAACAGATCGATGTTAAGGTCTCCCCCACAAACATGACTTTATGATTTAAACCTGAAAAGTGCTCCTCCATCCAATTAGAAAAAACATCTATATCAGAGCCAGGTATTCTATAAATACAACTTACAATAATATTTTTCTTTTTTTGCCTTGTAATTTCTACAGTAAGGCATTCAAGTACATCATCCACTACCATAGTCTTATTTCCATTACTTTATAACTATAGTTGGAGTCTACAAACATAGCTACACCCCACCATGCTTGTTTCGTCTGTTCATACTTATAAATTCATAACCATCAATAGAAAACTCAATTTCTCTGTCATTATTAATCCATGTTTCTGTGATTAAAATTACACTAAATGGTTTAGAAAACTGTTTTAAGAAGCTTTTGATGTGGTTAAAGTTTGCATAGAGGCTACGACTATTGAAGTGGATTACAGTGAATGCCTTAATGTTCTTAAGTTTACTATTGTAAAGATCCTCTGTATAATATTGACAGTCATTAGTAGCTCTAGTAAAGAAGTTATTTTCAGGGTCGATGTCGATCTCAGTGTTCTGTAAGTCATATTGTGATAATGTAAAATCCTGGTTATTTGCTTCAGCAATTCTCCTTAATGAAAGGTCCAAGTCGATGCTTCCTATAGAACTATATGTATTACAGGACATGTGAAGTTATGTGCTTTTACATACCAAAATCCATACGCTTTTCCTGTGTTTATACTTGATTTGGTGTACTGGTGCGCGGACGTACAATGAGTTTATCATAGCGCAAGTAGGCAATCTCCCCCCTTTCTCTGGCAGCTCTCAGCTCCGGCATCAGTTCTTTTCGCTTCCTTTGGATGGATTCCGTGTAGTCCTCGTTTATGAAGATTTGGTCCCTTTGAGGTGTTTAGCGCGCTGCAGGATTGCTTCGCGATCCTTCCAACGCAGCAGTCTGGCGATGATGGGTCTCGGCCGGTCTCTCCCGCCGTCGGGTTTCCCTACGCGGTGGGCCCTCTCCACCTCCACCGGGTGTTGTAGTTGTAACTTCTCCCTCAGTAGATGTTTAACTTTCTCCTCTGCGTCGGCCCAGGTCTCCCCAGGCGTCTCCAACACTCCCTCAAAGACCAGGTTGTTTCTGCGGCTCTGTCCCTCCAGATACTCCAGTTTGTCCGTGATAATATGCAAATTGTCACATACTTTATAAAAATCGTTTTGTATTGTGTTTGTGCGCTCAGTGAGTTTCAATGTTCCTTCTTTCAGAGTGTCCACCTCACCTTGCGTGAACTGTAGGCTTGTTTTAGCTCTTGAATGTCCTTTATCTGTGAATCCATTCGGGTGTTTGTTGCTTCCATGATTATTTTAATGAATCCCTTGAAGTTCTCCTGTTGTTGTTGTATTATTTCCCTGAACATGTCCCTTTGCTGCTCCATGAGTTCCGTGACTCGACTGAGGCTCACGTAATCCTCATCCGCCGCCATTTCTGGCAGTTGCTTCGTCTCTGTTTTTGTCGGTTTAGGCATTTTGCTCTCTCTCAGCCGGACTCCGCAAAAATGTTAGCTGCTTCACTGCTCTCACACTGCTCACCCTAAAGTGCTGAGGTTAGATTCACACTGACCCTAAAGTGCTGAGGTTAGATTCACACTCACCCTAAAGTGCCGCTCTCGGGCCCAAAGTCCCTTTAAGTCGACCTAACTAGAACCTGTGTAAAAACACCCTTAGAGTCCTGTTGATGTTGTATACATGCCTTTCAGTCATGTGACTTTTGTTGTTAGGGCTGCCATTTTGAATACCAAAGTAAAATTATGAAGTACTTCAACATGTAACAATATCTCTACTCAGGATGAAAATGAAAGACGACTGATTGACAGTGTTATTTTATGAACTTCTAATCAATCATTGCTCAAGAAGATAACAGTAAAAACACGGCCCCAGAGACGCACATGTATGTGATATAACCAGCAGACGTAGCAGCGCTTTCTTTGGAGCTACAGCAGTATTTACTAAAGATCTGCTTTACTCTGAAGACTAAAATAACACATTAAGGTAGGGGGATATAGCGCCTACTCCAGGGATGGTGTATTGGGGGGATGACATGTACCCCCACCCCCCCTCCCCTTTTTCATATAAATTAAATTTAAGATCAGCCTCTATGGCTCCTCCTGCAGGTGGTGGGTCCACAGAAGGACGGCCTCTGAAGAACTTCCAAGAACTTCCAACCACCCACAAAACTCCCCACACTGCAGAGTGTCATAAGCATGATACGGTACCACTTGGAGATGGGCAATGGGAGAGTGACTTCAACTATGGCAGCACGGGAAGTGGCAAAACAGGTCTACGCCAAGTACTACCATGACACTGTGTTCTGTGTTTCCTTGAGCACCATCCAGAGGAAGTTAGAAAGGATCTGGAAACAGTTCAGTGAGGGCAGAAAGAGGTATGGACAGACAGGGAAAGAAGACTCACTGGCTGTTCAACAATACAAAGAGTTATTTCATATAAAGTCTGAGCTCTTTGATGTATTTGCCCATGACCCTATACACCAGCAATCACTGGAGAAAGAGTGGTGTGTAAGCATGAGTGAGATGGAACACAAATACTATGAAGATCAGAAGACAGAGCGAAGGATGTTCTGTTCCAAAGGTGTGGACCCTGTCTGGTACCATAGCATGATGCGAACCCAAAGGTTGAGGGAGAGGAGCGAAGAGTACCAGAGGAAGAGAGACCAGCAGTGCATATCAAACTCTGGACCATATCACAGATATCTTGATTGAAACTGGTGAGATATCCAGCTGCAGCAGCGATGAAGAGAAGAGGGCACACCCCCAAAGCGACTGAGACAGCTGTCTGAGACTGACACACAGCTTCAAATGGAGGGTGAAGTAAGTAAGTAAGTAAGTAAGTAAGTGCTTTATTGTCATTGTACAAGCGTACAATGAAATAGTGTTCAGGTGTTAGTCCTGAGCTGCTGCAGCTGAGCCGCGCTGCCACTGCGTCAACCTGACCCGCATGACCTTGGAGGTCGTGGAAACTGTAGCACTCGGAAGAAACCTGGCTGGCTGCCCTCTGTCTCCTCTGATCCTCTGATCCTCTGAAACGGTGCACCGTCCCTGTTTCAGAGCGTGGTGTCCTGCACTGGTCAGCTTCACCTCCTCCTTCCTCTTCCTCCCTCCACTTCACAACAGTCTTTCACCATCTCTCGTTTGGCCCTTTTTTTATTTCCTGTAGATCCTCATGTGACGCCTCCACTGTTCTGCAGGTCTTGGTGCCTCTTCAGTGTCTCAGAAGAAGAAATGTGTAGGTCTCAAATGAGTTTAGCTGAAAAGCTAGCATTTTGTTTACCTTTAAAAAACTACTTTCTTCAGGACCATTTTAGACTCTCAAAGTAAACAATCCACCAAACCTCCACAAAAACACGGCACAGACATAGAAAAGTATCGAGAAAAACAATATGGAACACAGAAACCACAAATGCAGTTTGCAGAAAAAGGCAAAAAAACTCAGCTGCACAAGGAGAGAGGGAGGTCGCTTGAACGCTCTCGTGAAGAGAGTGAGATGTGAGCAGAACCGAAAGGAAGGAAAAAATCTTCACAGATGTTGCTGATTTAGACATGGATGAAGATCTACTACCACAAGAGTTTCAACACATACGATTGTCTGAGAGAAAGGTCCAGGATGAGTTCTATATAACTATAGCCAATCTCTCAGGAAAGGGACTTTCTATCAGTGAGGTGAGCTCAGCTGTAATTGAAGTAAGCCACACTATGTTTGGACGAATTTGGAAAAGTGCAGGGGAATGTGATGAGATCTTTGACAAGGATACAGTGCCAAGTACTAGAAGCATTAGGGCAGCTCTACAGCAAATTGAGGCCCAAAGTCTGTGGGTAGTTGTGGAAAAGCTTGAGGAGGAGAAGGAGAAGGGTAAAATGATCACACATGCATCGGACAGCACCACAAAGAAAGGTGTAGGCCAGTTCATGGTACAAGGGTTGCATGTGGGTCAAGACAGCCCATTTCCTCTGCCTATCTTACCAATCCATCAAGAGACCACTGAGGACATTGCAATGCAAGTAGATATGGGGTTCGAAATACTGGCGTCGGTCAGAGGAGTCATTGTGGAGGATTTGTATAAACTTGTAGATGCACATATGACTGACAGCACAGAGCACAACAAAGGGTTTTCAAAGCTGTTGGCAGAGATGTACAACTTGGAAACACCAGCAGGGCAGATCTTTTGTGGCACTCACACTACACTGGGCTTCAGCAGTGCCATGAATAAAGTGATGCGGTTAGTGGAGGCCGATATGAAGATGGAGCAAGTGCTACAGAGTTTCACGGTGGATCTGGATGTAGACAGCAAGAATGCCAGTGTGGCTGGACAGGCATTGGACATGTGCCTCAAGTTGGTAGCTCCTGAATATGCCCACAAACCCTGGAACCGCTACAGGGAATTCCTCCTCTTCCTTGAGCAAAGGCAGGTCTCCAGTGTGCTGTTTTCCTACAAAGACAGCATGTTTGGGTGTCTCTCAGAGAAGTGATGGAGCTTCCCTACCTCAAGGCGGTCCTTGTGGTGTTTGCCTGCCTGGGTGTGCACTTGGTGGAGCCCTTCTATGCCCGAACCATAGAGAAAGATGCTACCCATACTCAGCTCAGGGAGGTATACAAGGGACTGCATACAGGCTTGGGTCAGCCAATCAGTGACAGCTACACTACGTTCACAACACCTGAGCATCCTGTAGTGTCTTTTCAGTAGCGTAAAGAAGACCTACACGGAGGAGGTCCTGAACTCAGTGTCAGACGTAGCTGCTGAACACTTGGATGAAGTGAAGAAGCTGATAGAGCTCATGCAGCCCACCTGAAGACTGTCCTGGCAAGGCAGAAGAGGGACTATGTGATTGATGAGGAGTCCTTCCCAATGGACTACCCTGTCAGTGAACAGGCTAGTAACATTGATGGAACCCCTGTGCACAACATTGGGATGGAGAGACAATGTGGCAAGGTGGACTATAGACTGAAGAAGCTAGGCACACTGAACGTAGTCAGTAGCTCAATCATTTTACAGAAGAGCCAAGAGCTTAGGAATGGACAGATTCCATCCTTCAGAGGTTTTAAGGCAGCAGCCCAAGCAAAAAGAGAGGTTGAACTCAACTGGAGTAAACTCATGAAGGAGAAATTCGAGAGTGGGGCAAACCAGAAACAGGAAATGGCTCAAAGAAAGGAGAGGAAGAGACTAGACATGCTGGACACACTGAAATCTAGAGGTGGCCCTTTCACTGACAGTGGGGAAGTTGAGAAGTTCCTTGTGGATGAAAGTCTAAACAACAACGCAAAGCTGCAGAGAATGAAGCTTGAGGTTCAGTTTGCCAGAGTACCACGCTTCTGCCTAAAGTCGATCCTATCTTCAGAATCCAGGTGACACTGCCCAGTGGGAAGAGTAGGATGAAAACAGCACAGATTTTTGGAGATGCTCTCATGGCGTACCTAGGCAAGAGGAGTGACCGAACCACACTGGAATATGAGAAATTCCAAGAAAGTCTTGAAAGGCTAAGAAAAATGTGAGGTGCTACTTAAGACTGACAAGTTCAAGTTCTATCCATGTAAATGTGACTGAATACAATTATTTAACTGTTTTGTATTTGAAATAAAAAAAATCTAATCAAGTTTTCCAAATGAGTTTGATCTTTTAGTATTAGCAGACTGTAAAATAGTGAATGATTACAATGGGCGGAACTGCGAAAAAATAAAAAACAGGGATGGCGAATTATTTTCAAGATACAGAGTTACTTTGAGGTGTAACATTTCTTCTATTAATAGTGTTTATTAATTCCCAAATGGGTTTATAAGCATGTATTCAACAGTACATAGGCAAACAGAAAGAATAGCTTATGCATACCAGGGGAATGTGCAGGAAATGCCACTTTTTGGTTCTTTTTTTCATTTCCAAGGGGTGGGGAGCTATTTTCAAGATGCAGAGTTACTTTTGGTGTCAAAGTTCTTGTATTGATAGTGTTAATCAAGTCCAAAATGGGTGCGTTGAAATTTAGAACTAGATGACCTCTAGGCTAGAAGTTTGGAGTGTGGTTCAGGGCTTTCTTTGGAGAGGCTTATCATGTTGAAGCTAAATGCTAACCGGTAGCATGCTAATGTCTTGAGTAACTTAAACACTGACTCAGACTGAGACTCTGTTGACATGACAAACTGTAAAAATCCCAGAGAACGGTTTACTGTTTCCTCTTTGATGTGTTAATTTTGGTCTGAGCAGTGAAGCAGAGCTGCTACGATTGAGCCACATTTGCTGATCATATGACATAAACGTGCGTCTCTGGGGCCGTGTTTTTACTGTTATCTTCTTGAGCAATGATTACGAGGACATAAAAATGCCACTGTACAGAGATTGTCACGTTGTAGTATAAATCTAATTCGGTATTCAAAATGGTGTCCTTAACAATGCGTGATGTCTTTTTAACGCATGTATAGCTCCAAGCATTGAATGATCCAAGTATGTGGCATTGAGTCGTAGGCTTTCTTGTAATCAATCCAGGCAGTGCTCAGGTTAGTGTGTCGGGTTCTGCAGTCTCGAGTGACTGTTCTGTCTACCAGGAGCTAGTGTTTGGCACCTCTGGTATCTTTACAGATTCCCTTCTGAGCTGTGCTCATGTATTGATTCATATGCCCGCTTATCTTAGCCGCTCCATTTACAGACAACTTTTCTAACCGTGGATTTATGAACCTCAGACAATGCTCCTCAACAGGAGACAATTCTTAACTAGTGTGTGTTTTAAGCCAAACCTCAGTGATTGGACTTCAGGTTGTCAGTCTGACTCTAAATGTCTCCATAAGTTGTCTAATTAGCTCTTGGAGGATCCTCAGCCTGGAGGTTCACTCACTTATTCCTCACTGTCCTGTGAATGTTTACATGTTATGGGTGGTATAAGTTTAAGCAGACACTGTTTACTCATTCTAATGATTTTAATAAAGATCAGACCACATGTAGTCACCAATTTAGGCAGAAATGTGAGAAATTCCAAACAGTGTACTCACTTTTTCCTCCCACTGTATATAAACGTTTCCAGTCACACATAAACATTTAACTATTTAACATGAGTTATAAAAGAATGTCTTCTATGTTTTAGTTTGTTATTTTGTCGTTCCAGTGTCTGAGCTGAATGTGATTCTTCTGGGGAACAGCTTTAGTCTGAAGAACTCAGTGGGAAACCTCCTGTTGATGAAACCTGTGCTAAACACAAAGACTGAACCACTAACCATTCAGACTTATGAAGGAAAGATGAATGACCAACCTCTGACTGTGGTCATGACTCCAGATCTGCAGCACAACAACATAACTCAGGTTACAAGCTCCATTAAAACTCTGAGTGGTCCTCGTGTGTTCCTGCTGGTTCTTCAGCCTGAAGACTTCACTGAGAACCACAAAGACAAACTCCAGTTACTCCTGGAGAGCTGCAGTGAGAAGGCCTTCGATCAGTCGCTGGTGCTGATCTCAACGACACAAGCTAAAAAACCAGGGATCAAGAATTTCTTCATGAGACGTGTCCCTTATGTGTGGAGAGATGACCCACATATTCAGGACATGATCACCAAATGTAAGAGCAGATATCTTTGCATAAACAACAAGGAAGATGATCAGAAGAAAAGAGAGCTGAAGCGTAAAGAGCTGTTTACAAGAATCAGTCAAATGTTGAAAGAGAACTGTGAACCATCTCTGGCTGCCTCTGAGAAGATAAAGTCATGTCTGAACCTGGTTCTGTGTGGAAGAGCTGGAGCAGAGAAGAGCTCTGTGTTAGAGTCCATTACAGGACAGAGCTGTGAGGGTCTGAGCTCAGAGCCATGTCAGAAGCACCAGGTGGAGGTGAGTGGGCGGTGGGTGTCAGTGCTGGAGCTGCCTCCTCTGTCTGGGTCTGATAAACCTGTGAATGAGGTGATGGAGCAGTGCCTGTCCCTCTGTGGTCCTCAGGGCGTCCAGGCCTTCATCATGGTTCTTCCTCTGGGTTCTTTCTCAGATGAAGACAAGTCTGAGCTGAAGATCATCCAGGACATGTTCAGCTCTGCAGTCCGTCCCTTCATGATGGTCCTCTTCACTGTGGACTCAGACCAAACTGTTCCTGCTCTGGTTGACAAAGACCTCCAGGAGCTGTGTGGAGGAAGACATCTCATATTCAACACCAGGGGGCAGCAGCAGGTCTCTGAGCTGCTGGACTTTGTAGAGACTTTAAAGGCTCAGAATAAACCTCACAGCTTCACCACAGAGACGCTGATCCACGGCCAGAGGACAGTCAGTGGTGAGTCTGTTTTATAAACTGTTTTATAAACTGATCCAAAGAATTACAGGGACTTCGGTAACACTTTATAATAACCACATTCTTAGCCTTAATAAACACTTACTTTATCATGAACAATTCATTAGTTATGTGTGGCAAGTGACAAACTATTCATTTTGAGTTGGGCATGAACTGTAGTAGTTAAGTAGTTATTAAGTGTTATTCACACTTTACTAATGACTTGTTCATAATGAATTAAGTGTTAATGTATTGTTTATTAAGGCTAAATAAGTGCAGTTATTATAAAGTGTTGTGGGGACTTCTTTTAATCACAGTCGAGCACCAGACCACTGTGGAAATGAGGATTCTAGACGTCTAAAGGGTAAATGACTAAAGGCTCTTTCATTCTTCACAAGACGTTAGAACTTTGTTCTTACACCGACAGCTGCAAGAACAAAATGAAGTCACTTTTGTAACTATGGAAATGTCTTCAGATGTTACAAGGCAAACATGACTTCATTTGCAGCTGTCGGTGTAAGAACAAAGTTCTAGCGTCTTGTGAAGAATGAGCCTGTATAAAGTGAACTACTACTGGGACAGACGAGGAGATGGTAACAGACTTTTGTGGAGCGGAGGGAGCTGCACAGGAAGAAGACGGAGGAGGAGCTGACCAGTGATAGGGCTTTTCCACCAAGGTGCCGGGTTGGTTTCGTACTGACTTGGTTTTCCACCGAAGTGAGAGCTGGTATTCTGCCTATCGCCATAGTAACACTATGAAGTCAACTGTCACGTATAAGATCAGGTGGCTCAAAGTTTATTTCCATGGATTTTCTGCAAATAATGTGTTAGAATTTAAACGTCAGACTCTGATTAATAAAGTCTCTGAAATGTGGACTATTTTCAAAAATATTAAAATTCAGACATAAAGAATCCAAATAACAATCAAAGAGAAAACCTTTATCATCTCTGTAAATAGATGCACTGAAAATACTGCAGATGGCGCTGTTTCTACGCCAGCATTCTGCTGTTGTTCAGGTGTATTTCATCACAGTGACATTTTACTATAGAACTGTGATTTTTCCATAACCAAACTAAGAAACAAACACTTATATTTGTTGGAGAATAAACGATGAGTCTGAGAGAATAGATGAAGAACAGGCTGGTCAGGATGTCTTATACAGGAGAAGTTTATTTACCATCAGTGCGGGACCTGGAGACATGAACTCCAGACATTGCGCTAGTCCTACCATTCAAGTCTGTCTCTGCTTCCACAGAAGAGGGATAAATACCGTCTGTCGAGCGTCACACTGATATGCAAACAAATCATTCAGTGGCTGAGAGTCTGAGCACCACAGTCAAGGCTATGACAGAGATATTACGACTGTACTTGACCCAGTTTGATATAGTGATTTTATTTTATTCTCTAACAATATTTACCAAGTCATCTCCATGGTTTTTTCTGTGATTCTGCAGGTAGAAGATGGACTCCTGAAGGTCTGAGGATCGCTCTGGTTGGAAAAACTGGTTGTGGAAAAAGCACTACTGGAAACACCATCCTGGGAAGAAAGGATTTCAAAGCCGACTCAAGTGGGAAATCTGTGACAAAGATCTGTAACAAAGCAGAGTCTAATGTTGACGGGCGCCTCGTCGCTGTGGTGGACACTCCTGGACTGTTTGACACCTCATTCTCCAATGAGGAAATAATCAGAGAAAGTGCTAAATCCACCAGTCTTCTGGCTCCAGGACCTCACGTCTTTCTGTTGGTGTTACAAATCGGCCGATTCACTAAAGAAGAACAAAGTGCTGTTGAATATATCAAGAAGGCATTTGGAGAGAATTCTGAGAAGTACATCATGGTTCTCTTCACACGTGGAGATGATCTGGAGTATGATAAGAAGTCCATTGAAGATTACATTAATGGTTCTGAGCCTGCCCTACAGAAGCTGATCACCGACTGTGGAAACAGGGTCCATGTGTTTAACAACAGAAAAGAAGAGGGCACTCAGGTTAAAGAGCTGCTGCAGAAGATCGACCACATGGTGGAGGAGAACGGAGGAAGCTTCTACACCAACGAGATGTTCCAAGAGGCTGAAGAGGCCATTCAGAAAGAGCAGGAGAGGATTATGAAGGAAAAGGAAGAAGAGATCAGGAGAGAGAAGGAAGAGATAAATATAAAACATCAACAGGAAATGGAAAGAGTTCTGCAAATGGAAAACAAAGACTAGAGGAGGAGAAAAGAGAAATGGAGAGGAAACTTAGAGAACAGAGGAGCAGATGAAGAAAGAGCAGGATCTGTGGAAGAGGGAACAGAGAGAGAGAGAACAGAAGGAACAGATGGAGAGGGAGAGAGAACAGAGGGAGAGGGAACAGAGGGAGAGAGAACAGATGGAGAGGGTGAGAGAACAGATGGAGAGAGAACAGGTGGAGTGGAAGAGAGAACAGATGAAGAGAGAACAGATGGAGAGAGAACAGAGGGAGAGAGAACAGAGGAGAGAGAACAGAGGGAGAGGGAGAGAGAACAGAAGGAGAGAGAACAGATGGAGAGGGAGAGAGAACAGAGGGAGAGAGAAAAGATGGAGAGGTGAGACAACAGATGGAGAGGGAGAGAGAACAGAGGGAGAGAGAAAAGATGGAGAGGGTGAGACAACAGATGGAAGAGATGGAGCGTAGGCACGCTGAAGATGTGGAACAAGTAAGTACGAGACATGAACAAACGCCAGAAGAGAAGCTGAAAACAACAACTCATATTTGCAGAAAATATATGATGTTGCAGTTACTCCAGTGGTTAACGCGGTGGTAGCCACTGGAGAAGTTATAGGCTCAGCTGGAGCGGCTGCTGGAGAGGCTATAGTTTCAGCTGGAGCGGCTGCTGGAGAGGCTATAGTTTCAGCTGGAGCAGCTGCTGGATCGGCTTTAGCCTCAGTTGGATCGGCTATAGCCGGGTGGTTGTGGCGGCCTTAGTCACAAGTATCTCTAAAGATTCCTTTGTCTGGAAAAAACATAAATAATAATTATTGTAAATCTTAGAAAGTAAACAGTAAAAATAAACTGAAAGAGTGACATCAAAGCATCTTAATGAGCTGTGATAAACATTTACAAGTCATGTTTCTGCTTTTGTTAAATCCATGAATCGTTGCCAAAGGCAGATGGAGACGAGGCTGAGTTTGTTCCTATAACATGATTAAAGTTAATTTAATCGTATGTTGAAAGGGAAGCTTCAGTCCGCTCTGTGAGGAGCTTCTCTTTTCTCACACTGGGTTTATAACGTTTCCAAACTGTTCCTGTTTCAGATCCAGGTGCAATAAATATAATCTGGATCAAAGTTATCCAGATTCTACTGAAATGTTTTGAACGACACAAAGTGACGGTTTGATCCAGATTAAACTGTGACTGGATTACATGATCAGATTTCAGAATCCTTCTTTCCCTTTTGAACAACTCATTTTCAAGATCAGATCAAATCAGACATTAGAACAACTGTTCCGACATGATGTGAACCTGTTCAAAGGTAATCTGATCGGATTTTGGTTATTGGATCAGATCTTGAAAATGGACCCAAATCTAAAGCTTCTTACAACCAATAGGCCAGAGTAAAGCTCATTTGAAAGCTAAGGCCTACAATACTGATCTAAACGAGTCTTTTTCCTTGTGTTGTTGCCGTGTTGTTGTCACATTTTTGAAGCATTTTTGTCATGATTTTGTTTTATTTTCTTCCTCATTTACATCATGATTTCATCGCTCTTTTGCACTTTTTGTTTTAGATTTGGGTAAAGCCAAACTGGAGAAAATCTGCCCTTTGAATATCCAAAGTTTACTCTGTTCTTCTGATTAATGGACTGAGCATAAATAATGTGAGATTTGATGTGAAGCAACAGAAATGATAAATTAAAATAAATCTGAAATCGTTTGGAAAAAAGTGCAAAAAAGAGTGTAGTTCTTTGAGTATTTTCAGTATTTTCTCTTGGGTTTAAATGAAGGTAAAATTGAGCAAAAATATTTTAAAGACAAGAAATCAGCGGGGGGGGGGGGGGGGTAAGATTAAGATTAAAAATGTAAAAAGAAATATATAAAAAAATTGGGAAATAATATTTTAAAAATTGAAAAATAAGGAAGAAAGTAGGATAAATTAGTGAAAATAATATCTGAAAAAAGTTTAAAAAATATTTAACTAGGGAGAAATATTTAAAAATTAGAAGAAATTAGGGAAAAAATAGGGGGGGGGGGGAATGTTTGAAATTTATTGGAAAAAATGTATTACGACAAACTAGTGGCAAATTGTGTAGTTCTGTTCTGACTGTAGGAGCCGTCAGGACACAATGAAAAACATGCTTTTGTATTTGTAAATACTGTCAAATAACATCTGCCAAACTGTAAATGTTTTGGCATGAACATTAACATTGTAAGTGTAAATATTGCAAAAGTTAATCATTTCAGTTTCAGTTTATTCGGTTAAAAGTCTGCAAAACTATTCCTACACACTATTCCTCTGATCTTAATGTTCTTCAGATGGTAAAAAGCTGATGATGTTATTGCTTGATGTGGCTGTTTAAGTTCAGGTCTGAGTCCATGATTACTCCTAGATTTCTAACCTGATTTTTTGGTTTCAGAGCGAGAGACTCAAGGTGACTGATAACACTTTGTCTTTGTGTCTGTGGGACAAAGACAATGATCTCATTTTGTCTGAGTTTAGTTGGAGAAAGTTGTTTTGCATAAACTGATCTGTTCGATGCAGTGACAGAGAGTATCTACAGGCCCATGTTCACCTGCCGTCAGTGACAGAGTGTATCTACAGGCCATGTTCACCTGTATCAGTGACAGAGAGTATCTACAGGCCCATGTTCACCTGTATCAGTGACAGAGAGTATCTACAGGCCCATGTTCACCTGCCGTCAGTGACAGAGAGTATCTACAGACCCATGTTCACCTGTATCAGTGACAGAGAGTATCTACAGGCCCATGTTCACCTGTATCAGTGACAGGGAGTATCTACAGACTCATGTTCACCTGTATCAGTGACAGAGAGTATCTACAGGCCCATGTTCACCTGTATCAGAGACAGAGAGTATCTACAGACCATGTTCACCTGTATCAGTGACAGAGAGTATCTACAGACCCATGTTCACCTGTATCAGTGAGGAGTATTACAGACTCACCTGTATCAGTGACGGAGAGTATCTACAGGCCCATGTTCACCTGTATCAGTGACAGAGAGTATCTACAGCCCATGTTCACCTGTATCAGTGACAGAGAGTATCTACAGGCCCATGTTCACCTGTATCAGTGACAGAGAGTATCTACAGGCCCATGTTCACCTGTATCAGTGACAGAGAGTATCTACAGCCCATGTTCACCTGTTATGACAGAGAGTATTACAGGCCATGTTCACCGTATCAAGTGACAGAGAGTATCTACAGAGCCCATGTTCACCTGTATCAGTGACAGAGAGTATCTACAGGCCCATGTTCACCTGTATCAGTGACAGAGAGTATCTACAGACCATGTTCACCTGTATCATGACAAGAGTATCTACAGCCATGTTCACCTGTATCAGTGACAGAGAGTATCTACAGACCCATGTTCACCTGTATCAGTGACAGAGAGTATCTACAGGACTCCATGTTCCACCTGTATCAGTGACAGACGAGTATCTACAGACCCATGTTCACCTGTATCAGTGACAGAGAGTATCTACAGGCCATGTTCACCTGTATCAGTGACAGAGAGTATCTACAGACCCATGTTCACCTGTATCAGTGACAGAGAGTATCTACAGACCCATGTTCACCTGTATCAGTGACAGAGAGTATCTACAGACCCATGTTCACCTGTATCAGTGACAGAGAGTATCTACAGGCCCATGTTCACCTGTATCAGTGACAGAGAGTATCTACAGACCCCATGTTCACCTGTATCAGTGACAGAGAGTATCTACAGACCCATGTTCACCTGTATCAGTGACAGAGGAGTATCTACAGACCCATGTTCACCTGTATCAGTGACAGAGAGTATCTACAGCCCATGTTCCTTTCGTGACGGAGTATTACAGCCCATGTTCACCTGTATCAGTGACAGAGAGTATCTACAGCCCATGTTCACTGTATCAGTGACAGAGGTATTACAGACCCATGTTCACCTGTATCAGTGACAGAGAGTATCTAACAGGACCCATGTTCACCTGTATCAGTGACAGAGAGTATCTACAGACCATGTTCACCTGTATCAGTGACAGAGAGTATCTACAGACCCATGTTCACCTGTATCAGTGACAGAGAGTATCTACAGGCCCATGTTCACCTGTATCAGTGACAGAGAGTATCTACAGACCATGTTCACCTTGTATCAGTGACAGAGAGTATCTACAGACCCATGTTCACCTGTATCAGTGACAGAGAGTATCTACAGCCCATGTTCACCTGTATCAGTGACGAGAGTATCTACAGGACCCATGTTCACCTGTATCAGTGACGGAGAGTATCTACAGACTTCACCTGTATCAGTGACGGAGAGTATCTACAGACTCACCTGTATCAGTGACGAGAGTATCTACAGACCACACTGTATCAGTGACAGAGAGTATCTACAGCCCATGTTCACCTGTATCAGTGACAGAGAGTATCTACAGCCCATGTTCACCTGTATCAGTGACAGAGAGTACTACAGACTATTCACCTGTATCAGTGACAGAGAGTATCTACAGACTCACCTGTATCAGTGACAGAGTATCTACAGACCATGTTCACCTGTATCAGTGACAGAGAGTATCTACAGACTCATGTTCACCTGTATCAGTGACAGAGAGTATCTACAGACTCATGTTCACCTGTATCAGTACAGAGAGTATCTACAGGCCCATGTTCACCTGTATCAGTGACAAAGAGTATCTACAGACCTGTTCACTGTATCAGTGACAGAGAGTATCTACAGACCCATGTTCACCTGTATCAGTGACAGAGATATCTACAGACCCATGTTCACCTGTATCAGTGACAGAGAGTATCTACAGACCCATGTTCACCTGTATCAGTGACAGAGAGTATCTACAGACCCATGTTCACCTGTATCAGTGACAGAGGTATCTACAGGCCCATGTTCACCTGTATCAGTGACAGAGAGTATCTACAGAGTCATTCACGTATCAGTCGTATCAACACCTGTATCAGTGACAGAGAGTATCTACAGACCATGTTCACCTGTATCAGTGACGGAGAGTATCTACAGACTCACCTGTATCAGTGACAGAGAGTATCTACAGACCCATGTTCACCTGTATCAGTGACAGAGAGTATTACAGGCCATGTTCACCTGTATCAGTGACAGAGTATCTACAGACCCATGTTCACCTGTATCAGTGACGGAGAGTATCTACAGACTCACCTGTATCAGTGACGGAGAGTATCTACAGACTCACCTGTATCAGTGACGAGAGTATCTACAGGCCCATGTTCACCTGTATCAGTGACGAGAGTATCTACAGATCACTGTATCAGTGACAGAGAGTATCTACAGACTCACCTGTATCAGTGAACGAGAGTATCTAAAGAGCCCATGTTCACCTGTATCAGTGACAGAGAGTATCTAAGGCCATGTTCACCTGTATCAGTGACAGAGAGTATCTACAGACTCATGTTTCACCTGTATCAGTGACAGAGAGTTATCTTACAGACTCACCTGTATACAGTGACAAGTATCTACAGACCCATGTTCAACCTGTTATCAGTGAACAGAGATATTCAGACTCATGTTCACCTGTAATCAGTGACAGAGAGTATCTACAGGCCATGTTCACCTGTACAGTGACAGAGATATCTAAGGCCCATGTTCACCTGTATCAGGGAACAGAGATATCTACAGACTCATGTTCACGCTGTAAATCAGTGACAGAGAGTATCTACAGACTCACCTGTAACAGTGAACAGAGTAATCTACAGACCCATGTTCACCACTGTATCAGTGACAGAGAGTAATCTACATATAGACTCATGTTCACCTGTATCAGTGACAGAGAGTATCTACAGGCATGTTTTCACGACTGTATCATGACAGAGAGTATCTACAGACCATGTTCACCTTATCAGTGAACAGAGAGTATTATACAGGCCCAATGTTTCACCTGTATCAGTGACAGAGAGGTATCTACAGACTCCATGTTCACGACTGTATCAGTGACAGAGTGTATCTACAGACTCTGTTCACCTGTAATCAAGTGACAGAGAGTATCTACAGGCCCATGTTCAACTGTATCATGACAGAGAGTACTACAGACCATGTTTACCTGTATAGAGACATGAGAGGTATCTACAGACCCATGTTCACCTGTATCAGTGACAGAGAGTATCTACAGACCCATGTTTCACCTGTATCAGAGACAGAAGTATCTACAGACCCATGTTCACCTGTAATAAGTGACCAGAAGAGTACTACAGGCCCATGTTCACCTGGTAATCAGGACAGAGAGTATCTACAGGCCCATGTTCACCTGTATCAGTGACAAGAGAGTATCTACAGACGCAATTTTCACACTGTATCAGTGACAGAGTGTATCTACAGACTCATGTTCACCTGTATCAGTGACAGCGAGTATCATACAGGCCCATGTTTCCACTGTATCAGTGACAGAGTATCTACAGGCCCATGTTCACCTGTATCAGTGACAGAGTAAATCTACAGACATCATGTTCACCTTATCATTGACGAGAGTATCTACAGGTCCCATGTTTCAACCGTATTCAGTGACAGAGAGTATCTACAGGCCATGTTCACCTGTATCAGTGACAGAGAGTAATCTACAGGCCCATGTTTTCCACCTTATCAAGTGACAGAGAAGTATCTACAGACTCATGTTCACCTGTATCAGTGAAAGAAGAGTATCTAACAGACTCATGTTCAACCTCAGTGCAGAGAGTATCTACAGACTGTCATGGTTCAACCTGTATCAGTGACAAGAGTATCTACAGGCCCCATGTTCACCCTGTATCAAGTGACAGAGAGTATCTACAGGCCCATGTTACCTGTATCAGTGACAGAGAGTATCTACAGACTCATTGTTCACGCTGTATCAGTGACAGAGAGTACTACCAGGCCCATGTTCACGCTGTATCAGTGACAGAGAGTATCTACAGGCCCATGTTCACCTGTATCAGTGGACAGAAGAGTATCTACAGGCCCATGTTCACCTGTATCAGTGACAGAGAGTATCTACAGGCCATGTTCACCGTATAGTGACTAGAGAAGTAACCTACAGGCCCATGTTCACCTGTATCAGTTGGACAGAGAGTATCTACAGACCATGTCACCTGTTTATCAGTGACAGAGAGATCTACAGGCCAGTTCACCTGTTCAGTGACAGAGAGTATATACAGACTCATGTTCACCTGTAATCAGTGACAGAGAGTATCTACAGACCAATGTTACTGTATCAGTGACAGAGAGTATTACAGACCCATGTTTTCCACCTGTATCAGTACAGAATATCTACAGACTCATGTTCATCACCTGTATCAGTGACAAGAGAGTATCTCAGACTCATGTTCACCTGTATCAGTGAACAGAGAGTATCTCAGACATGTTCACGCTTGTATCAGTTGACAGAGAGTATCTACAGACTCATGTTCCTGTATCAGTGACAGAGAGTATCTACAGACTCATGTCACCCTGTTCAGTGACAGAGAGTACTACAAACTCACCTGTATCAGTGACAGAGAGTATCCTTACGACTCATGTCACCCTGCTATACAGTGACAGAGAGTATCTACAGACCCACCTGTTCAGTGACAGAGAGTATCTAACAGACCATGTTCACTGTAAATTCAGTGACAGGAGATCTACTAAACTCACCTGTATCAGTGACAGAGAGTATCTACAGACTCATTTCACCCTGTATCAGTGACAGAGGTTATCTACAGGCCCATGTTCACCTGATCAGTGACAGAGAGTATCTACAGGCCCATGTTCACCTGATCAGTGACAGAGAAGTATTACAGGCCCATGTCCCTGTACTCAGTGACAGAGAGTATCTACAGAACTCATGTTCACCTGTATCAGTGACAGAGAGTATCTACAGGCCCAGATGTTCACCTGTATTAGTGCAGAGAGTATCTAAGACCCATGTTACTTGTATCAGTGACAGAGAGTATCTACAACCCATGTTCACCGTGTATCAGTGACAGAGAGTATCTACAGACTCACCTGTATCAGTGACAGAGAGTATCTACAGGCCCATGTTCACACTGTACAGTGACAGAGAGTAATCTACAGGCCCATGTTCAGCTGTATCAGTGACAGAAGTATCTACAACCCATGTTCACCTGTATCAGTGACAGAGAGTATCTACAGGCCCATGTTCACCTGATCAGTGACGAAGTACTACAGACCCATGTTCACCTGTATCAGTGACAGAGTTATCTACAGACTCACCTGTATCAGTGACAGAGAGTATCACAGACCCATGTTCACCTGTTATCAGTGACAGAGAGTATCTACAGGCCCATGTTTCACCTGTATCAGTGACAGAGAAGTATCTACAGGCCCAATGTCACCTGTATCAGTGACAGAAGAAGTAATCTACCAGGGCCCATGTTCACCTGTATCAGTGACAGAGAGTATCTTACAGGCCATGTTTCCTGACAGTGACAGAGAGTATCTACCAGCCATGTTCACCTGTATCAGTACAAGAAGTAATCTACAAGACCCTGTTTCACCTGTAATCAGTGACAGAGAGTATCTACAGGCCCATGTCACCTGTATCGAGTGACCAGAGAGTATCTACAGGCCATGGTTCACCTGTATCAAGTGACAGAGAGTATCTACAGACCATGTTCACCTGTAATCAGTAAACAGAGAGATATCTACAGAACTCCACCCTGTATCAGTGACAGAGAGTATCTACAGGCCATGTTCACCTGTATCAGTGACAGAGAGTATCTACAGACCATTTCACCTGTATCAGTGACAGAGAGTACTAACAGGCCCATGTTCACCTGTACAGTGACAGAGAAGTATCTCAGGCATGTTCACGCTGTATCAGTGACAGAGAGTAATCTACAGGCCCATGTTCACATGCCGTCAGTGAACACATAGATCTGAGTGTATCTGGTCGGAAGTTTGTGATACGACACATTGTTGCTGTTTATTTAGCTGACCCAATGGAAGCATGTACAGGTTGAATAAGAGGGGTTCCCAAGATTGACCCTGGGGGCTCACAGGTTCATGGAAATTTTGTCTGGAGACACAGTTTGCCATTTGGACAAAGTAGTCCTATCCTCGAGATAGGACTTGAACAGTTTAGAAGGCAGTACCAGAGTTCCCACCCGTTTCTAACCTGTGACAGTAAGATCCCATGGTCCACTGTGTCAAAGGCACGCTCAGGGTCCCAGCAAACTAAAACTGAAGACTTTACTGCGTTGTGTCATACGGATATCATTTGTTACCTTGATCAGAGCTGTCCTCTAGTGCTGTGGTGGGGCCTAAATCCTGATGCTGACTGGAAAGTATCAAACACATTGTTAAGAACAGGAGAAAGTAAGTGAAGCTGTTGATATATTAACTTTCTCTAGAACTTCCTAAAGAACGGTAGGTTTAGTCTATTGGTTTTAGTTTAATCTGTTTTATTGAGCATTTCACATTCTGCTCAAAAGGAGTGGGCCAAGCAAAAAGCTTATGAGCGCCCCCCGATTGATGCGTAAATTTATTCTAGCACAAACCACTTCAACTTGAATAGACATTTCATTTTTAATTTCCACAGGATGTTTTTGGCATGTCACACACAACATGGCATGTGTTATAAACACTATGCGCCTGTGATGTGGGGTTTCAGAGAAATCTTAGTCCTGAAAGTTGTTTACAACTAACACTTTCTAGTCGAATAAACAACGATAGCTCCACGGTCTCTCCCTTCAGCCACTTTGACCATCGCAGTTTAAAAACAGCTCTAACGAATCAGAAAGACTGGACTCAAATGGACGCCTGCGCTCAGCAGAACGCACACACAGACCGAGTGGACCAGTTTCCCCTGCCCTGCCTCGAGTGCGCACAGGAAACAGCAGAGTTCCTGTTAAAGCATGTGACCTGCTCAGGCATCAGCAGAGCGGACAGTTTCCCTCTGCCCGGACGGCGGCCCTCACACCAAGAGTGGGCGAAAGAACAGGAGAGCGGCAAGCTTCATTCATTTCCTATGTAGTGGTTTAAATAGCTCAGTGATAAAGAGCTCGTCTCTGGTGGCACAGAGGTCCCCCGGTTCAAGTAATGAACTTTAAGGAGAGTTCCGGCAAAATGGCGGTCGGGCAGGCAACTTTTTGTAGCTGTCGTGCACATTCCGAAAATTTTCTCTGGACCTCAACTTTTAACCGTCAACTGGTTAACGGACTTGCTTTGCTTTTCTGCATTAAAACTCACCTTTTGAAGCCAACTGAGCAGTTATAAGCCGCGGGAAACTCGTGATGCACCGGTAAGCTAGCCCTTCTAAGAATACGTGCATGAAGCGCTTGACAAGCTGCTGCAGAGCATGTATAACGCATGGAAGTGACACCGTTGGTCCTCCTAAAAGAACCGGACTACACCCCAACCAAACCCACCACACCCCCATGCCAAGGTAATCGTTTCAAACCAAAACAGTTGTGGAGCTGTCGGCCTGACAGAAGCCATTGGTAAATTAATCTGACAGATTTGATGAGTTTGGTGGTACAACTCCGCCAAAATTCGGTGATGTTGGCTAGCGCTGTCCAAGTTGTGGAAGTAAACTCGGCTGATATTAAAGATCTGCAGTACCAAAAACTGTGTGTACCTGGAAAAGAAATGTCCCTGCACTTGTTAAAGAAAATGCTGAGTGAAAGAACGGGTGTTAGAGCAAGAGCGCTATAAACGTCGGGCTGGAATCTGAAGCTCCTGGGCTTAAAAGAGAGAGTGACGAAACACCCGCAAGAAGTTCAGGGCATGCCTAGGCCAAGATTGCGCCCCATTGTGTTCGTCGCTGGACATCGTTGTAGACACCGTGCATCGCTGGGGTCCAAAGAAGTTGGGAAGGCACGCGTCCAATAATAATCAGTTCCAATGAGACAGTCTACACGGATCTCTTCTGGGAGGCTAAAAGGGTTCCCTGAATCTGCAAGGAGCTTGGGATTTTCTCAAGAAAGACCTTTTGCAAAGAAGAACCGAGAGGCCAGAGCTGCAGTCTGGCCAAAATGGCTACTGCAAAGCCCGGAGGAAGCGACGTCTATTTCGTGGTCACGTCGGATACATCAACGAGTCGGTTCACCCCAGATTGACTTCTTTCAATTCACTTACAGGTGTAAGCGTTCTTCACCCTCCACATTTACTCCCAAATTAAATGACTGTTGTTTTCATGGTAAATAACTTACGCAGATTTTGTCTCTGGTGAACACTGTGCCTTTTACTTTCAATTGCAGGCAATTTTTGTTCAGCTTTCATTAACCTGTTTGACACCATTTCACTTTACTGTTTTTAGGTCTACAGCATCTTTGAACCTTATTCTAGGGATCTAGTGTTTGATAGCTTCTTTTTTGCTACACCTTACTACAGTACTTAAAGTACGATCTTTTTTCTTCCTGTTTTTTTCCTTAGTTTAACTTATTATTTTTGTTTTTATTTTTTTGTTCTTGTTTTGTTTTATGGTCACTTTTTAGATTTTAATTTGTAAGTTTTTGTGTCTTTTGAATACTAGGGGTTAGAATAGCATTAAAAAGAAAGTCAATTTTCTTATTCTGCAAACATGTGAAAGCCAGTTTGCATTTTGTTGCAAGAACACACTCGGTAGAAGTCAGATGAAGCTTTTGGTCTAACCAATGGGGGGAAAAAAATTCTTCTGTCATGGTACAAATAAATCAGCTGGTGGTGCCTTGCTGTTTAAAAACTCAAAATTTTAATAATAATCATCAGTAAAGGATGCCAATGGTCATGGCTTTATCTGGTGTTCTCTTAAATGCAAGATTCTTTAGCTGGTCGCTTTGCAACATGTTTATGGTTACAACACTCTTAAGCCAAAATAAACACATTTTAGCCGGATATCTGTTCATATTCAATAGTTTTATCATTAGCATATTGCACCTGCAATGTTATCTGGGAGGGCGATTTTAATATGGTACTACGATGAATGGTTGGACACGGTCTTCCTTCTAAATTCAATGCTCACACCACAAAAAACACTGTTATGAAACTTTTGTTTGGATCTGAATGTAACTGACCCTTGGAGATCCGCAAATCTCTCTTCAAAAAATCATTTTCCTGGTTCAGCCAAAAGGTTCAATTAAGTCTCGCATTGATTTCGGTTAGGTTTCAGACAAATTTCATGCAAAAAATGAGGGTATGGCTAAGAACTTCTGCCGCTCCTTTAACTAATCATTGTTTGATAACAACTTGATGTTCCCCACACCATAAGTAATTCCTTAACAGAGCAGTTACTGCGAAATTCAATTCCTTCACTTTCTCACCTACCAAAGGAAAACAAAAAAGGAAAAATGAAATTATTGTGAAATAAACCAAATTTGCTCTAAAAACCTACTCTCGATGAAAATGAATAAACAACGTAAAAGTGTTCTTCAATGCTCCCTTGATGATCTCTATATTAAAAGCCAAAAAGGTGCCTATTCTTACTGTAGGTCACGAGCCAAATGGGTGGGAGTTTTGGTGAAAAAAAAGTACAGCTTACTTTGTAACTTGGCAAAAAAAAAAAGGCAAGAAAGGAATGCTATTAAAAGTTTAACAACATTGATGACAGTCTTTGCTACACTGATATCATCAATAATCTCTAAAATAAATCTATCGCTTCTATAGTGAGCTGTACTCGCATCATACTCCAAACCACATTCGAAACACACACATTCTCAAAACTTAATCCCCCAAATCAATAATAATTTTAAAACAGATCTGTGAGGCAGGCATTCTGACATTACAGATGGTCTTCGAAGCGGTACAGCTATCTTTCGTGGAGGGTGAACTGCGATTGGCGAAGTCTGTACAGCAACAGGAGAAAGCCCACTTTCCCGTGGCCGTCCATCTCACCTCATTCTCCACGGAGACGGTTCGTTCATCCGAGCCAGAGGGGAACGAGCGACAACAAAAACAGAGGTCAGATAACTTTGTGTGACAGAGTGAGACATATAGCGCTTATATGCTTTTGGTTTAGTACGAGGATTAGGCTCAAGACAGAGCATCAAGACAGACTGTGAACGAAACGTTACGCACAGGCTCAAGACGAGCAGGTCAAGACAGACAAAACAGAATGAAAGGTTGTATGATTGAAATGAATGTGATTACACGACGTGCTTTTTTTAAAGGTGATGCACCGTTAATTTCCATAGGCAAAAGGCGGTTACCTGAGGAATCAAAATCTGTCAACGGGTGTGAACCTTGAACACCTAGCAATGTCCGGTGGTAACCAACAGGAACCACTAGAAGCTGACATTGGGTCCTGTTGGCAGAGCACTTAGCATTTTCCCAGACGGACCAGACCACATAATGGGGTAACCATGAGGTGGCCCCTATCAGTCAAATCAAGTGATGACGACTTAACAGACGCAAAATGGATGAGAAATATTTCCCTCACAGGTGTGGAGTTACCTATCAAATGCGACCAAAGGAATATGGATTCACAGGGACTCTACAATAGAAAAATGTAAACCGGTTAGTGGAAGGCACTTAAAGCACTGACCAGTTGAAGGACGCCCCAGAGAAAAGCCCGGAAAAAACAAATGATAGCAGCCATTAGTCTGGTTAAAAAGAAGCAAAGACAAGCGCCGAAAGAAGACAGATCAGGATACCACAGAGAAAATAGATTTCAGAGGTATTTGCATAATAAAAACCAAGGTTGATAACAGTGGAGAAAATTGGACAGGTAGTCGGCAAACAATGTCCAAAGAGCAGGGATAGGAGAAGAGGCAGGTAGGCGAGCAGCAGTGGAGGAGGAGACAGAGTAGGCGATAAGGGAACAAAGGAAGAACCAACAAAAAACAAAACAAAAAAACAAAGAGGAGGAGGTGAGACAGAGACAGAAGGGAAGATAGGCAAGAGAGGGAGGCCGAGAGGCAGCAACAGAAACATAGTCATAGTTTCCTCAGAAGGCTCCTGTCTCAGAGAAAGTTACGACAAAAAAGGAAAGCACCAAAGGGAAAAAGGTAGGAAAGGAACAAGAAAGGAAGAGGAAGGAAATGAAGTGAACGAGGGAAGATCCACAAAGTTGAGGGACTGGAAAGAGGGAAAGTGTTTTTGTTTGCCACCAAGAAGGACATCTAGCCAGAACTTTGCTATAAGCGCAAGGCTAAAGTAGACAGCCGAAGGTGAAGAAAGACAGTGAAGGGACAGCTTGACTAGAGGAAAATGTGAAGAAAATGCTGTTAAGAACATGCAAAGCAAAAAGGGACAGTGTTGTATCAGCAGTAGATGTTATCACAGATGAAAAAGAAGAAGCAGGACACAGGGACAGAAATGTTTTTGAATCTAGAGTTAGTTATAACAAGACAAAGGCCAGAGGTAACCTTCTAGTAAATAGCGTCCCACTCATATTCTTAGTAGACTCAGGAGCCAGAAAGAACAGTTTTACGAGATGTCACAGTGACATCAAAAAGCTCAAATCTTATCAGAATGATCAAGATTTGCTGTTTGCAGTAAACGAGGCCTGTCCAACAGAGGTCACCAAATGTCCCAAATCCACATGCGTTGCTCAAACAGTATCAGGCAACAGCCGGGAAATACTTTCACTGTGATAGATTTGGTTCAATGCCTTCTATTCAATTCCATGTCCAAAAGAGCACAAACATGGTTCGGGGATTCACATTTGAAGGAGAAAACTCTCTTTTTCGCGCTTAACGCAAGGTTTTTGCGAATCCCCAAACGAATTATTCGCACAACAAATGTCAAATTGTCTTGCGCAACACCAAACCTCTGTACATTCACAGATCCTGGTTCCTGCGTCGATGATTTATTTGGTGGCAGTGATTACAAAAGGAAGCATGTATTGCGGACACATTGGCTCTAACTAAATCATCTGCACAAAACAGGGAACAAAGTAAAGCAAAGACAAAGCTCCAGCTGAAACCCCAAGTGAAATATCTAGCCAACCCTTAGTGCAGATTGAACGGACGGTTGATGATGCTCGAAGAAAAGAAGGCAATCAAAGCGGCTCCCAAAGCCCACAAACTAAAAAGCAAATGATGTCCTTTCTGGGCTTGAGCAATTATTGTCGCATGTGGATTCTGGGATATGCAGAGATCGTTTTTAAAACCCCTTCAGACATGATGTTCAAACAAAAGTTAGCCATTGACCGATAAGTTAACAATGGAGTTTGAAGAGGTTTCAAAACTACTACAGGAAAGCCAGTAACCCATAGGGGATTACTTAAGGAAAACTATATAGAGAATTTACATTTACCGTGCAAAATTAGCCATTTGTAATGTGAAGCACACAAGAAACAGGAATAGATCCCATAAACAAACCGGAAAACAATTTAGCTGACGACATAGCTAAAAAAGCAGCAAACTGGGAATTATCTGTCATGTACATAGGAAAAACAAGAAGGACACTGACCATTAGACATTTTGAAAACAACACCAAAATGACGCACCACGATCAGAAAAAACAGTGTGGATCCACAAAAGGCCCGCCACTTTTAAAGACAAGTATATAGAGCCCCCAATGGGTAAACCCTGGGTTACCAAACAGCAACTTTTCAAATGGGCTGCTGAATTGAGCCATGGGGCATGGCCATGTCTCAAACAGGAGGATGTGGCACTAGTAGAAACAATATTTACCACACCTATGGTGTGGTAGTATTGTCAATACGTATACAAAAAAATTTTTTGTAAATGAAGTGATCTTCAGCGATGGCCAGGACTCGAGATCACCATTTGAGATATCCATGACAGACCAATCAGGACTCCCTATGGACTTAGCTGACATACAAGAAAAAGACGACCAAAAAATACCAAAGGACTTATCATGGCATATGAAACAGACGATGTTAAACAAGAGAACTGTACAAAACACATGAACTGCGAAGACTCTACTGTTGTCCACACAGGCCAGTGCATGTCGGAGAACCTGTGTTCATCAAAGCTGTGAAGAGGCCCAAGTGGAACAGTCCGAGGTGGCGAGGGGCCATATCGAGTACTGCTGGCCACAACCAACAGCTGTTTAAAAGTGGAGGGACGAACCACTGGGATGCACCTATCTCACTGCAAGCTGCGGAACTGCCAGGACCTGAACCTCACCGAACCCTCTACACCGATGTGAGTAGACCCGCAGAAGAGACTCAGGACTTCCAGAACCTCCCAGACGGCAGGACTTCTCTTGTAAGCAGAGACAAACAACAGAGTACAACGGGCGCAAAGTTACCATTACTCTGCGACATGAGTGGGCAACTCCAGACCGATCATCAGACTACCACCATTGATGCCATCTAACCTGGTGATCATCGTGGCATGGACAAAGGAGCAGATGGCACGAGCGAGAAGGAACAGGTCTATATTCAGTTCCATGTTCTTTAGAACAATGTAAATGTAATATCACTGCCTTAAGTTTGGTCATACCAGTGACCAAGACTTTACACTTCCAGGTGCCCTACAACCGTTAGATGCGTAGGGAGTCAAGATATCAGATCAAGCAGATGTAAAAACGATAGTGTATTGTTATTGCCGGGTGCAATAGATAAACTCATGGGAATGACGTGGTAAACTTCAGGAGAGCAGTGGGTACCCAAAGGCTACGACAGAGCAGGCCAAGAAGTGGCGGGCAGGTTATCCTCATACAGACACCAAACACACTTATTCAGTGACAGTAACATGAAAAAAACCAGCCGAACCTTACAGATGCACCCTATTTTAGACTCTATTGTAACACCACCGGTAAAGACCCATATTGTTGACAAATCTCTGCTCTGTGGCAGTAGTAACACACAAACCAAACAGTTGTCAGCGCATAATAGGAGCAAGAGCTAAAAACAAGGCCTGACTGTAATAGACACGGACAAAATGGGACCCATCTGACTTTATGCATTATATAACAGGAGTGAATGCAACACCAATGCAGGTACGACAGGGCAGTGGAGTAGCTGCACAGTAAAGCGTGACTGTGTGTATGTATGACAGCAAGGCCACAACTATCATTGGTAAATGCATTACCTGTAAATGAGTCCTGTGCACACATTTATTCGGAATAGAACAGGGTAACTATTCACACTCAGCACAGAGGGACCCAAATCGATGCCTCAAGAGATACTTATTTTCCAGTCAGAGGTCACAAACAAGGATATATATAACAGAAAACTGCCACAAAAATCTGCACAAGGACAAAGGGAAAAAAACAGTCAAAAAACAAAAAACATACAAGAACAAAAAATGGTTTGATTACCTGCACAAGGACCAAGACAATCTGACAAAGACAAAGGGAAAGACACAGGCTATATATTGCTAAGGGCTGGGAGGGCAATTACCACACAGTGTTGTCACACATTAGGGGAGAGTCAGGTAATCACAGGCTGTGTCCGAATGTCCACCCTGTCCCTAACCCCTCATTCACTACATAGGCCCCGCACTATATAGTAGACTATATAGTCCACTGATCTGTTGGCTATTCGGACAGAATCCCACTACTTTCTCCGAGCTGCGCATGACGTCACGATCGCGCTGCGCCGCAGAACTTTTTTCCTTTTTTTTTTTATATCTGAATTAGTTATGTTACAAATGTTTATTTTATTAACAGAACGACAGTTTTTGACCACTTTTACAGGCATTTAATTCACATTTAAATTAAATTAAAACTATATATTAAAAAAAAAAAAAAAAAAGGAAAAAAATCACTTCAGAAGACGTGGCAGAAAGTAGGTCAGAGCCGCTCAGGCCGTGTCCGGAGCACCAGCAGGAATGAGTGCACTGACATCTGCTAAAAGTTCGCTAAACTCCGCGGAAAATGTATTCTGCGATAAAAACCAACCAACTCCTGAGAAGGGACTAATTATGGATAAATACGAGCTCAGAAACGTTATATTAACATGCGATTTACAGAATGGCTTGGATATCGAGAGGAAGCTATCGGTCAATTTTAACAGTTAAGCTAAAGGTAAGCAGCTAAACGCAGCATTTTCACCGTTACGTTTATATTTTAAGTAATTTATTCATTGATAAAAATACAACAAACACACGATTGGAAACAAGCTGATTTCATTCAGTCATGTTGTTTAGTTCAAAGGACCTGTGCTGTAAGGAATTTTTCGAACTGACGCAATGCATTGTGGGCTATATTGACCCGTGTAGTTGAACACCGCTGCTCACTTACTTTCAGAATGCATTGTGGGAAATTGAGTGCCACTTACTTTTTTCTCTCTGGACATTCTGACGCCCCTACAAAATGCGTGACCACTATATAGTGCACTATATAGGGAATAGTGTGGACATCGGGACACAGCCCCACACAGATGGGAAAGCAGGAAGGAAGTCTGAAACGAGAAAACAAGATTTTCAAAATAAACAGATCATAACACAGGAGAAGAACTTAACCAGACATGACAGTAACAGGAGATTGTGCACTGCGTACCAAGCCGCCTTTTCCAAAATTACCCACCCAAAAACACAGCCACCTGTCTTCACAGTGCCAAACAGGGACACCATCTTTACCTGCTACCACATCACCCACGTGCCAACCTAATAATAAAATGCACAGACGTTGGTAAGGGGCCTAGTACCCTGTGTAACAAAACTATAGAATTAAAAGGGAATGGCATTGCTGACTACACAACGACCGAAAGATGTATTGGTGGGTGCTGGAGGTGACATATTTACGAGGTCACTGGACGCCAGCGGTACGGGAGCTGTGCCTTATGTTTCCCTAATATGGCCGCCACGTTTGTTACGACCCCACTGACACGGGGCCGCCAGGGGGGAGCGGTGAAATAGCGTCTTCCACCTTTAGTTTCCTGTTGCCGGTGGCGCCCTGACACACATACCTGGATGCTATTGGCGTCCCAAGGGGGGTCCCTGATGAGTATAAATTGGTAGATCAAAAATACCACAGGGTTCGAAAACCTCCACTGATATCAGCAGTATTCCCTGTAACTCCAAAAACAAAAATGTTGATGATAGAATAAATTATCTGCTTTCCAGCATGCAGCGTCTGACCAATCTTACCATAACTTAGGACAAAGTTTAGGGAGTTCAACTACACACACTCCTTAATGGCGTTGGGGCAAACTAGAAATGGCAGTGGACATTGCTGCCGAAAGAGGGGGTGTCTGGTTTCAATGTTTGGGGACCAGTGTTGCACGTTCATCCCAACAACACAGCAGCAGATGGGGCCATAACGCCACATTGGACCACAACTTAAAAACAATGGGCAAACACACTGTGTAGAACTACCATGTTGAACGTACGGTTTGGAAAAGCCGTCTCGCAGTAAGTTTTACCACCACATACGCCCTAATACAGCAGAAATGAGGACACCGAAAAATTGGCCAATTACTATAGCGCCTAAATATTACACTCTGGGTGTAAAAAGCCATTAGTTTTAAAATATGAACGGGATGCTGAAAATCTGTGAGAATGGTATATCTGGATGTGATAAAAATTTGCTAATGTTTTGATAAACGGAGGGAAATGTATAGAAAGTATTTGAATTGATCTTCAAGGTTAGCCATATTTTCCACAATCTGTTTCCAGTAGTTATCTAAGAAGATACTGTTTGGTATTCAAAGTACGTGAGAAAGCAGCCTGGTATCAGGGTTGACCATGTGTAATAAGCACAACAGAGTGAACTGCGGACGAATGTAAATCAAGGTTTGGCCCCGGGGACTGTGCAGGTCAGACTGGGTATTGACATCAGGTTGTCCTTGTACAGCCGGGCCTTCCGATTGGAATAGTATAGTGTGATTCATGTTTTAAGATATTGGTGTGTTTGAGAGGAGGAGAGCAATATCTGTAACTCCACCTCTATGTGTAATATACTTGTGGAAAAACAATAAAAGGCTTTGTACCAAAAAAACAACTCGTGAGAATGGGTGCACCACTCCGCCGTGGCTGTGCGTGAACTGCGATTCTCCCTTGCAAGCCAAACAAAGTAATTGATCTCTGTGTCGTTTTCATTCTAGTGAAGCGTCTCCAAATGGAAAACAAAGGTATAACCCTAATTTCTGGACAGATTACGATGCAAGATTTGGCCAAAGCATTAGGACGCTTTGTCTAAAGATTATAACAGCACAGGATGTGATGGCCTCACGAGTAATTTTTACACATTTTTCTGGGTACATATCAAAGATCTTTTTTTGGAATGCTTAAAGAGGTTTTAGAAGTTGGTTCACTCACTCATACCATGAAACAAGGAGTGATTACACTCATTCCCAAACCAGGTAAAGATCCACTCACCTTGACAATCTTAGACCCATAACCCTTTTAAATAACGATTATAAAATATTAACACACATCTTTGCAAATAGACTCAAATTAGGTATTACGCAATAATCTCTGAGACTCAATCCGGCTTTATTAAAGGCCGCTCTATTCATAATAATCTACGGCTTGTTCTAGACCTACTAGACTACAATTTCCTCATTGATAATGAAGGTTTCATATTATTCTTAGATTTCTACAAAGCCTTTAATATGATTGAGCACAACTTTATGTTCCAGGCTTTGCAATCCTTTGGTTTCGGGAATAACTTTATTAATGTTATAAAAACCCTATACAACAACACTAACAGCTCTGTTGCTTACCTCATGGAACTTCTCAGAGATTTAATATTGGCAAAGGCATTAAGCAAGGGTGCCCAATTTCTCCCCTCTTATTTATTGCTGCAGCAGAAATGTTATCTATTTAATAAAAAATTCTGAGTTTGGCAAACTTTCGGTTGCTGGTAAGGAGCTTTCTATCAGCCAGCTAGCTGATGACACTACTATTTTTTTAAACAACCTGGATAATGTGCCTAAGATCCTACAAATCTTAGAACATTTCTCCAAAGCCTCAGGCCTCAAATTAAATATAAATAAATGTGAAATGGTGCCTTTAAAAGCTTGCGATGTTACCAGTGTCTCCAATATCCCTGTAAAAACTACTGTCAAATACTTAGGTATGCAAATAACTAAGAATATAAATGATCTAGAAAAATTTAATATTGGGACAAAATACAGAAATGCTCCTCTTTTTTGAACAACTGGTCCCAAAGAGATTTATCCATCCTGGGTAGAATCCTTCTTACCAAAACTGAGAGTATTTCACGGATGATTTATCCTGCTTATTCTATAGGTGTACCTAAATCTGCTATAAAAGCTATTAATCAAGTTAACTTTAATTTTATTTGGAAGCGAAAAAACACACTATATAAAACAAGGTAATCTGATCAAACCCTATGAGGACGGAGGGCTTCAAGCCATTGAATTTGACAGCCTAAACGGTACTCTGAAGATAAATTGGCTTCGTTCCTTTCTTAAGAACCCCAAAAGTTTATGGTTTTCTATCCCTGATATAGTATTTTCCAATTTAGGTGGTATTCACTTCCTACCTACCTGTGACTTTAACATTAAAAAACTGCCCATTCACCTCTCTTCTTTCCATCAACAAGCGCTACTTTACTGGAGGTTAATTTACAAGCACAATTATAGCCCGCACAATACACCATTGTGGAACTGCCAATTTATAACGGTTAAAAACAAGTCCTTATTCCAGCTGAAATGGTTTGAAAAGGTATTTGGTCCTAATGCATTTTTTAAATGATAGTGGCAACCTTTTGTCCTGGGAAGAGTTTAATGTGAAACATAATTTACAATCAGAAAAGAAAATTTCCAAAAAATCATTAAGGCCATCCCCCAAAATATTTTGTCTACAGTTTCCTTCCTATTCAACAATCCTAGTTGTAAATCCCCTTGCCTTCCTAAGCTTTTGGTAAATGGATGTAACATTACTTCTCCAACTCTTACAAACTGTAAAATTCGAAATCTATTCACTAAGATACTTTTCCCGTTTATCTCTAACCCAAACTCCATTTCGATACTCTTCTCACGCAATGAGAAGCGGAAAATCAGAACAAACTATTTGAAATTTCCCATTCCGCCAAAAGCCAAGGAAGTTCACTTTAAAGTACTCTCAGGCATCTACCCGTCTAAAGACCTTCTTAGAATTCGTTTTGGGTGGGATGATAATTGTTGTACTTTTGTGGTGTAAATATCGAATCTACTGAACACTTGTTTTATGATTGTATGTTCTCTAAAGTATTGTGGGAAGACATTCATTATTGGCTTTTTCCCAAGTTTCCCAATTTACAGGACTTCTCAAGCAAGGACATTATTTTTGGAACCTTAAACAAGGACAAGAATATAGAACTTGTTTTGAATGTTATCATTATATTGGGTAAATTCTTTAGCCACAAATGTCGTTTTTTAAAAAAAAGCCATCCTTTGTCACTTTTCACAAAGAACTATCTGTTTTTTTCTCATCTGTATCATTCATGGAAAATAATACTGCTATGAACCTTAAAAATATCATTGATGATCTGGACAACTAAGAATATAAATGATCTAGAAAAACTTAATATTTGGGACAAAATACAGAAATGCTCCTCTTTTTTGAACAACTGGTCTCAAGAGATTTATCCATCCACTTCAGCTGCGTCTCCAACCCCGCCTCCACGTGCTCTTGCACAAGGGGGGCCGGAGAAGGAAGTCGAGCAAGCTGAGCGACAGAAAGCGTTTTTTCCCCGCTTGGTCTGAGTCCGGCCTGAGAGAGATAACAGCAGAGTTCCTGTAAAGCATGTGACTCACTCAGCCAATCACAGAGCGGACAGTTTCCCTGCTGCCTGAGCGCGAGAGGAAACAGAGTTCCTGTAAAGCATGTGACTCACTCAGCCAATCACAGAGCGGACAGTTTCCCTGCTGCCTGAGAGGAGAGAGGAAACAACTGAGTGAGAGAGATAACAGCAGAGTTCCTTGCATGGAAAATGATATACAAGCACAACTTCTCACCTCAAAGATATTATATTTGGAACAATGGTGACCTATTGCATAAAAGCTTGTGGCATGTTTGTACACTTGCGACCACTTGTTGCTAGTTGCGTATTTGTTATTTTTTTGTGACTGATGTGTTGTTACATCAGACCATCTTGAAAAATGTTGTTTGTTTGTTTTTTTTGGAGAAAGGGGCACATAATATAAGTTTGTCTTCTTTGTGCTCCTTTTCAATTGTCTGACCACTAGTATTACTTTTATGTAAACATGAAAGAATATTCAGAACGATTGAAATAAATAAAAAATGAAATGAAATGAAAGAAGGAGCATGTTTTTAACAAATTGGGTGGACAGAAATATACATTTAGTTATTCAGTTGTTTAAAACAGATGGTCATCCAATGAGCTATGATGAGTTTGTACATACATATAATTTTTCTGTTTCCCCTCGAGAGTTCTATCAAATTATGAACGCCATTCCAGTTGGTTTTGTAAATCTGTGTGGGAATGATTTTCAGTTGTCTGGTTTGTCTGTTCGGGCCGCGCAGAAACAATAATCGAACAATTCGTCACTTGTTCCAGAGTGAGATCGCAACAAAACCTTACGTGACCAATTACTGGGCTCAATTCAAAAACTATATAGCTTGGAAAAAGGTCTGGCTCTTGCCTCATAAATACTTACTTACAAATAAAGTCAGAGAGATTTCGTTTAAAATCTTACATAAAATTTACCCTGCAAAGCACTTCATGACAAAGTTCAAAAAGATTGATACGTCCTGCTCCTTTTGCTCTGCGCTGCCTGAAACAGTCCCCCATCTCTTTTGGCACTGTCATTACACTAAAACCTTTTGGAAAGATCAAAATTCATACAAAACAAACTACATCTAAACCTAAATCTATTGTACGAGCATATCATCTTTGGATGCCTTAATAGAATACAAGATAAAGACAAAGAGTTTCATATTCATAAATCCAAATTTTCTGGCAGTAAGCCGATGTTCACCGTCTTTTACAAGAATCTGACTCTATACTTACATTCTCTGGCCCCAATAGAAAATCTTAAGGCGATCAAAACTAAAAATGTGTGTGATAAATTTAACATTAAGTAAATAGTATGGCGGGTAAGCAATTATAATATAATTTTGTATTTATCTATCTGACCTTTATTCAACCAGGAAAGTCCCACTGACATTGGGAATCTCCTGGCCCCAGAGGGAAACTATTGTATGTATGTAATAAGTTTACCCTTAAATGTGGGTATGTGTATGTATGTGTATATACAAAAAAAAAAAGAAAAAGAAAAGAAAGCCTTCAAACCTGTTTCAGGTGGTAAGATGGATAAAATGCATAAAGTGTAACAAAGTGCTGTATAACTGTTATGCTGTTTCTTGTTCTACTATTGTTTTGTACTGTATTTGTTTTGAATTATGTACCCCTGGCTATGTTTTTTTTGTGAAGAAAAATAAAATAAAATAAAATAAAATAAACAGCAGAGTTCCTGTAAAGCATGTGACCTGCTCAGCCAATCACAGAGCGGTAACGTTTACCCGTGTGTGTGTGTGTGTGTGTGTGTGTGTGTGTGTGTGTGTGTGTGTGTGTGTGTGTGTGTGTGTGTGTGTGTGTGTGTGTGTGTGTGTGTGTGTGTGTGTGTGTGTGTGTGTGTGTAAAAACAGAGGTCAGACACTTTCCTGCAGACAGACAGAGGCTAAAGCAGATGACCTCCTGCAGGGTGACAGAGGTTAGCACCGAGGCCACGACTGCAGCCAAACTTCCCCCACACTCCCCAAAGTATAGTGAGATAAGAAATGCACTTCAAATAGACAGGAACATGTCAGAGTGACAAGAGAGTGACTTAGAGACACATATGTAACCTAGTTTTGATCACTTTTCATTAGTAAGTAAATGTTTCTGTTTTTCTTTCCATAAACCGACCTGCCCACAGACCTCAGGTGTAAAAGCATATTGAGCTCTAACCTGCACCGAGCCATCTTTCCTGACTTTGTTTTGCTCAAAGTGATGCTGTGTCCTTTCCCTGTTGGAATAAACGCACACCAGAGTATGTACAATGAATATAAAACTTTTAAAGTGCAACACATACAGTATACAGGTGAAACTCGAAAATTAGAATATTGTGGCAAAAGTTCATTTATTTCTGTGATTCCACGTAAACAGTGAAACTAATACATGATATTGACTCATCATGCAAAGCGACATATGTCAAGCCTTTGTTATAATTTGATGATTAGGCCCAGAGCAACCCCGTGAGCTGCTACCTTAACGTGGTGGGGTTGTTTGAGTGCCCGAATGATCCTTGGAGCTATGTTGTCTGGGGCTTTATGCCCGGTAGGGTCTCCCATGGCAAACAGGTCTTAGGTGACGGGTCAGACTAAGAGCAGTTCAGCAGAGAGGACTAGGTGGCAGTCAAAGGCAGGTGCCTCGACGACCTGGTTCGCGTGCGCAGCTTCTGGCGTTCGGGACATGGAACGTCACTTCGCTGGGGGGGAAGGAGCCTGAGCTTGTGCGGGAGGTCGAGAGATACCGGCTAGATATAGTCGGGCTCACCTCCACGCACAGCCTGGGTTCCGGATCCCAACCCTGGAGAGAGGCTGGACGCTCCATTTTTCTGGAGTTGCCTGCGGGGAGAGACGGCGGGCTGGGGTGGGTTTGCTCATAGCCCCCCAGCTCAGCCGCACGTGTTGGAGTTCACCCCAGTGAACGAGAGGGTCGTGTCCCTATGCTTCGGTTGGGGACAGGTCTCTCACCGTTGTCTCGGCCTACGGGCCAACATCGGTGCAGAGTACCCGGCCTTCTTGGAGTCCCTGGGAGGGGTACTAGATAGTGCTCCGACTGGGGACTCCATTGTTCTACTGGGGGACTTCAACGCCCACGTGGGTAACGACAGTGAGACCTGGATGGGGATGATGGGGAAGAACGGCCTCCCCGATCTGAACCCGAGTGGTGTTCTGTTATTGGACTTCTGTGCTAGTTACAGTTTGTCCATAACGAACACCATGTTCGAGCACAAGGGTGTCCATAAGTGCACGTGGCACCAGGACACCCTAGGCAGGAGGTCGATGATCGACTTTGTAGTTGTGTCATCTGATCTTCGGCCACTCGGACACTCGGGTGAAGAGAGGGGCTGAGCTGTCAACCGATCACCACCTGGTGGTGAGCTGGATCCGCTGGCAGGGGAGGAAGCCGGTCAGACCTGGCAGGCCCAAACGTGTTGTGAGGGTCTGTTGGGAACGTTTGGTGGATCCCTCTGTCAGTAGGGTCTTCAACTCCCACCTCCGGAAGAGCTTCACCCAGATTCCGAGGGAGGTTGGAGACATGGAGTCCGAGTGGACCATGTTCTCCTCCTCCATTGTCGATGCGGCTGCTCGCAGTTGTGGCCGTAAGGTTTCTGGTGCCTGTCGCGGCGGCAATCCCCGAACCCGGTGGTGGCGCCCGGAAGTAAAGGATGCCGTCAAGCTGAAGAAGGAGTCCTACCTGGCCTTGTTGGCTTGTGGGACTCCGGAGGCAGCTGAGAGGTACCGGCAGGCCAAGCGTGCTGCAGCTCGTGCGGTCACAGAGGCAAAACTCGGGTCTGGGAGGAGTTCGGAGAAGCCATGGAGGAGGACTATCGGTCCTCGAAGAGATTCTGGCAAACCATCCGGCGCCTCAGGAGGGGGAAGCAGTGCTTCACCAACACTGTTTACAGTGCGGGCGGGGAGCTGTTGACCTCGACTGGGGATGTGGTCGGGCGGTGGAAGGAGTACTTCGAGAATCTCCTTAATCCCACTGTCACGTCTTCCGATGAGGAGGCAGAGGCTGGGGACTCGGAGGGGGGTTCGTCCATCACCCAGGCTGAAGTCACTGAGGTGGTTAGAAAGCTCCTCGGTGGCCCCGGGGGTGGATGAGATTCGTCCGAGTACCTTAAGTCTCTGGATGTTGTAGGGCTGTCTTGGCTGACACGTCTCTGCAACATCGCGTGGCGGTTGGGGACAGTGCCTCTGGATTGGCAGACCGGGGTGGTGGTCCCTCTCTTTAAGAAGGGGGATCGGAGGGTGTGCTCCAATTACAGAGGGATCACACTTCTCAGCCTCCCTGGTAAGGTCTACTCCAGGGTGCTGGAGAGGAGGATCCGGCCGATAGTCGAACCTCGGATTCAGGAGGGACAATGCGGTTTTCGTCCCGGTCGTGGCACACTGGACCAGCTCTATACCCTTCATCGGGTGCTCGAGGGTTCGTGGGAGTTCGCCCAACCAGTCCACATGTGCTTTGTGGATCTGGAGAAAGCGTTCGACCGTGTCCCTCGTGGTGCCCTGTGGGGGGTGCTCCGGGAGTATGGGGTCCGGGGCCCTCTGCTAAGGGCTGTCCGTTCCCTGTATGACCGCAGCAGGAGCTTGGTTCGCATTGCCGGCAGTAAGTCAGACTTGTTTCCAGTGCGTGTTGGTCTCCGCCAGGGCTGCCCTATGTCACCGGTTCTGTTCATTACCTTTATGGACAGAATTTCTAGGCGCAGCCAGGGGCCGGAGGGTGTCCGGTTTGGGAACCTCAGGATCTCATCTCTGCTGTTTGCAGATGATGTTGTTCTGTTGGCTTCATCAAATCAGGACCTTCAGCTGCACTGGGGCGGTTTGCAGCCGAGTGTGAAGCGGCCGGAATGAGGATCAGCACCTCCAAATCTGAGGCCATGGTTCTCCACCGGAAAAAGGTGGCTTCCCCGCTTCAGGTCGGTGGGGAGTCCTTACCTCAAGTGGAGGAGTTCAAGTATCTCGGGGTCTTGTTCACGAGTGAGGGACGGATGGAGCGTGAGATCGATAGACGGATCGGTGCAGCGTCAGCAGTGATGCGGTCGCTGTATCGGACTGTTGTGGTGAAGAGGGAGCTGAGTTAGGGGGCAAAGCTCTCGATTTACCGATCGATCTACGTTCCCACCCTCACCTATGGTCATGAGATCTGGGTAATGACCGAAAGGACAAGATCGCGAATACAAGCGGCCGAAATGAGTTTCCTTCGCAGGGTGGCTGGGCGCCTCTGAGATCGGGTGAGGAGCTCAGTTACCCGGGAGGAGCTCGGGGTAGAGTCACTGCTCCTTCACGTCGAAAGGAGCCAGCTGAGGTGGCTAGGGCATCTGTTCCGGATGCCTCCTGGTCGCCTCCCTCGGGAGGTGTTCCAGGCATGTCCTATTGGGAGGAGGCCTCGTGGAAGGCCCAGGACACGCTGGTGGGACTATGTCTCCGAGCTGGCCTGGTGTCGCCTCGGGGTCCCCCCAGAACAGCTGGAGGAGGTGTGGGTCCCCCAGAACAGCTGGAGGAGGTGTGGGTCCTCAGAACAGCTGGAGGAGGTGTGGGTCCCCCAGAACAGCTGGAGGAGGTGTGCGTGGATCGGGAAGTCTGGGCATCTTTGCTGAGACTGCTGCCCCCACGACCCGGCCCCGGATAAAGCGGAAGAAAATGGATGGATGGCCCAGAACTTTTGAAAACCACAAATTCAAAATCTCAGAAAATTAGAATGTGAAAAGGTTCTTTATTGTCAGACTTTCATCAGGTAATGAATCAAAACAGCAAAGGGTCCCTGAGACTTTAAATGGTCTCAGTGGTTCAGTAGATTCACCATCATGAGGAAGACTGCTGACCTGAAAGAAAACCATCACTGACAAAGGTGTAACCAGGGTTAAAGTTCTCTAATTTTGCCCAGTATCGGTTTTCCCCACGTTCTCTCCAGTCCCTGAATGCACCAGGTCACATGGTTTCAATTAGCCAATCATATGGACCCAAGCACTATATAAGCTGCCTTGACTCCACTCTCCTCAGTTGTGTGGGAGAGGAGCCAAGGGACAGCAGCTGCAGAACCAGATCATTGTGCTTGGGGATTCTCGTAGGGATGGGCAACATGAAGCGTCATGAAACACCAAAGCATTTGAAGCGATTGTGCCGAAGCTTCGAAACACAGTTCGAAACCGACTCCACAGTGACATCATGAGGCAATGTTTCAGTACTACAAGATTCACAAAGGTTCAGCCGAGAGATGAAACACTACACCAGTGGGTGCTACGGGGCTCAAGCATACACCCGCATCTTTGGGCGAAGTTGCCTTGTCAACAATATGATTCAATAAATATTGTTTGCTTGTTTCTCTCTATAGCACTTTGAGATTTGTGTACAAATGTAAAGTGCGTTACAAATAAAATGCATTATTATTATTATAAATATAACCCGTAAATCATGAGTGTTCTTTGCGAGCATGGTCAGCCCATTATTGACTCAATAATGGGGTTTGTCAGATCAAGACTCGCCTATTTTCTTTGGTTCGGTCCTTTGATTTCAAACATAAATCAGCACCTATGGCCATCTTATTCAGTATTGTCGCTGATAAAATTTGATTAGACCTACGTCTCACATAAGGTCAGCCAATACTCCTACTACTACTACTAATAATAATAATAATGATCATAGTATTTTAAAATTCAAAAACTATTCAGTCAGTCACGCTTTTATTTGCACATATTAAAACGTCCACAAGTACATATGTGTCATAAGTTTGAATTCAGTGCTACTGATGAAATCTAAATGTGTTTGAAATAAATCCACTTTTCATCAGGCTATTATTTGGTGTGTGTGTCTGTATGAGTTATATTGTCATAAATAAAGACAGAAGGGGTTTCACATTTCAAGATTTTTATTCAGAAATATAATTTTCTCTGCTGTGGACGGACTTAGTCTATTTCTTTCTTACTAATAACTTCTCCTGCTTTAGAAAACACTCTCTCACAAGGTACACTTGTCGCTGGCATACACAAGTATTTTTTTGAGAGAATGAACAAATGTGGGAAAATAACAGCTCTCTCCTTCCAATAAATTAAAGGGTCCTCAGTGCGAGAAAGGAAAATGTCCTGAAGGTACTTTTTGACTTCAACTGTTGCATCTGCAGTTGTGCTTTGTGTGGTGCTGGTTTCACGGATTTTGCTATCAAAAGGTCCCACAGGCCATTGTCTGATGATGATAATGATGATGATGATGATGATGAGGATGAGATGGATGGGCCTGGTCTTGGTGGTTGAGGTCTGGAAGTAAATAAAAATAATAATTTACAAAACGGATAGTATCAATTAAAATTGTGATGCAATAAAATGATCACCGATGTTGGTGTGTTAGATTGCATTAATGAAGCACACTCCAGTGTGAGATATTTTTCTGCTTCATGAGCTTTTGAGGGATTACCAAACGCCAAATGTTTGAACCTTGGATCCAGCAGAGTTGCTAGTTGCAAGGCCCGAAAGGATTCATAATTGCCGCATCTGACATGAAGTCCCTCCTTCAAGCAAGTTCCTGTCAATGACAAAAAAAAAAAAATCATAATCATAATGAACATAATCATAATAACAATAATCAACAAACATACCCAGCTGTTGAGTTGTTGGCTGTGTTGAGTGCCGCAACTTCTCAGACACATTGTGCTGTAACATTCTGTACAGCGGGATAAGTTTTGACGCTGACACTCTCTTCTCCTCTGACAGCTCTGTTATGTAGATTAGATTAGATTCAACACAATTGCACATGGGAAGATTATGTTTGTAATTGAATACTGTACCAGTTGTTGCTGCTTTGAATGGTTGCAACAAACCCAAAGCCTCCTGGATTATTTCATAGTCAGAGCTGCTCAGAGGAGTGACAGGACTGTCTAAATTTGAAAGTGCAGCACCCACAGGTTCACGTTGTTCATATAGTCTATGCAGCATATCGTACGTGCTGTTCCACCTCGTTTCCACCTCTTGGATGAGTTTTAAAGGTGGACGGCCCATTACTAGTTGCATCTCTGTTAACTTGTCCTTAGCTTTGCAGCTGGATCTAAACAAGCCAACAACCTTTCTTGATTTATCACGAACAGCATTTATTTCAGGGGTCTGATCCAGAGCTTTCTTCACCACAAGATTTAGCGTATGAGCAAAGCACGGAACAGAGCGGAGGTGAAGAAGCTTAACACACAGCATCATGTTGGCTGCGTTGTCATGACCATACATTGCACTTTCTGAGTGATTCCCCAGTCTCCCATGAGGATTTCTTGCGCCTCAGCAATGTGTTGAGCAGTGTGGGAGTGCTCGAACCGTGTAACACCAAGCACCACAGTTTTCAGCTTCGCCTCTGGTGTAACATAGTGGCAGGTCACACCCAGGTAACTATCCATATTTATTGAGGACCACATGTCAGCGGTGAGGCTAACATAGTCAGCCTTTCGTACATCTTCTTTTGCCTTCTCCTTTGTCTTGTTGTATAGGTCAGTAACCATGTTCTTCAAAGCCTTTCTGGATGGAAGGATGTAACTTGGGTCCAAGTCACTCACAAAGGACCTGAATCCTTCATCCTCCACCGCTGAGAGAGGCAACAAATCCCTTGCAATCATTTGTACAAGGGATACATCCAAGTGCCGCTGTCTGCCTAAAGGACAAGACAATTTCAATTAGCAATGTTAATTCCAACATGACCTCTAGTTAGAGGTGGGAAATCTACCAAAACAAAATATTACACACATTTCTAAGAGTGTAATGTCAACTTCGTATAAAGAGCATGATATCAAATATTGATGAGAAAATTGATTTACTTACGGGAGGCAAGATTGCGAGATCGCCACTGAACAAACTCGTTTCATATGGAACTTCATCCAATTAACTTAAGTTTGTAACTAAAACGTTTTTGTTTTGCATTCAGTCTTTCGTTGCACAACTGGCCAACTGTGTGAGAAGTTTTGGGGTCCGATCTCGAGGGTTTATCGCGTAACCTTGCGTTTTTGTCCAAAATTGATAATTCGTCTCGTTAATTGGCATGAGCTGTATCTCCAGCATGGCGAAACATCCGGGTCTGAACTAGATTTGTGACGTCCGTGAAAACACCCTTGCCTTTTATAGCAAAATGAACATATCTTATTTATGAAATATAATATATTCACAACGTGAGCCATACTAATTGTCCACAAAAATATGTAATCCTTGAAACACAAATTATTAATGTATTTGTACTGCACGTCATTTCAACAACACTTTCTATTAATATTCTCAAGATAATCTATGCTTTGTGTAAGATCACTGACTGAACAACAATCTAATTTGGTTCTTTCAGTACTTTGTGTTGCATGCAAACTATGAAATGTAACTGTTTTACCATGGTTGGATGTTGCAATTTGGACACTGAACTGTGTGGGCTGTGTAACTTAAAATGAATAGACCCATTATTTTAATACCTTGGACAGATGGGCCAGCAGTGGCACCAGCAGAGTTGGGCACAGAGATGTCTGCTGCCCCCAAAATGGCAGGATGAGTGGTCCTCAAATGGCGCATCATAGATGATGTGTTGTTGCAATAGGCCAGCTGCCTATCACAAACTCTGCACCTAACTTTGTTAGGGGACTCCAGGTGGAAATGCTCCCACACAGGAGACTGGCGGCTTCTCTTGCGTGGAGCCTCCATCTCTAACCTGTCTCTAACCTAACCTAATATAACCTAATATAACCTACCTAATGAATGTATATGGATGTGCAGTGTGTGCGTGTATTATGAATATAGTACTATGCTAACTATGTGTTAGTGTATGTATAGCCTGACTAAGTTGTAAAGTGTAAAGTCTAACTGTCACCTGAATACAAACCTAAATCTAAATATCTATCCTCAAAATTAAGTATGTCACTGTCAAGAATCACTATCACAAAATCGCTGCTATCTCTCTCCTCTCACAAAACCCACAAGGGACTGATGTGCTAACGTCTTTTAAACTTTATGGGAGATAGGTTGAGACAGGTGCGCTGGTCTGTGGTTCGTTGAAACTCCTGTCAATCAAATGCGTGTCGGCACACGTGCCCCCTAGTGAAACACTTGCGAAACAGCGGCGTTTCATGAAACGTTTCTGAGATCCAGTCACGTGACATGCGCGGTTTGAACCTTGTTTTGGAGCAGTGTTTCGACACGCATGCGCCATGAGACTTCGACACAGTGTCGAATCCCGGGGTTCAAGACGGCCATCCCTAGATTCTCGTGAACTGGTGAGTTTGAATGTTAAATTGTTTTTTGTATGTTGCTCTGTTAGCATTAGCAACAATGCTAATAATGGGGCTAATGCTAACATGAGGTTTTGTGTATTCCTCAGTGTTCATTGTAATGCATTTTAACGATGCTAACATGCTAACTAGCATGCTAATGTGCCAAATGCTAACATTGGTCCGAAGAACTAGAAATTCATTCTAATGGGCTCTTACCATGTTTGATGTAATTTGAGTTATGCTAATGTTAGCTTAGCGTTAGCGTCCTTTGGTTTTTATATATGAGGTTTTCCTATAATGTATTGTTGGTCCATGCAGGCCAGGTGTCCTGTCTTGGGTCCGACTTTGTGGATGGCGAGCTACGAAATGAGGCCAGGAGCCTAAGGACATCACTTTGTCAACGTCAATGCCCATGGTCTGGTAGGAGGCTTCGCAGCCTGTCCTCTTTTCCTCCCACCTCCTCAATCAGAGCGTTACCATAACCCACCTCAAACAATACGAACAATCAACGTGTTTGGACATTTCCCCTCCGTTCCCATAAACTCACAAGGACAGTCCATACTCTCTGGTTGACGGACTATCGGGGTTTTCGTTTGGGTTTTTCTTTTGTCGGTCTCCAACCGAAGATCCAGAATAACCCATTGGTGACTTGTGTGTTGACTAGAATTGTGCACTTTATTGTATACCGGTATTTTGAAACCTGCAGTATTGTAAACGTTTTGTTTGTTTTTTCACTCTATATTCAAATATATTCACTTTAAAATGTATACAATCGATTCCTTGCCTTTATTTACTGCCCTGCTCTCCAGTAGCCGATCCCAGTTTCTTCTAAGACTTGCCCTGAGAACAGTCAGGACGACTCTCACGAACAAACAAGTCTTCAGTTCTGTTCTCGATCTGCTCCTGATGGAACTCAACATTCTGAGTCATTTATATTTGTACTGATTAAATCTGAATTCATTCCAGAAAACATGTAATTATAATAAATTACAGAGACCTTGTTTTTCAGAAATAACTGCAGTGTGTTACAGCTAAACGTTTTAATGCCACAGTTTATAAACCGCACTAAATGAACTGCATTAACCCAGCCAGCAAAGCAATGTGGGCCCACATGGGTTTACCCACATGGGCAATAAGAGGGTTTGTCCGCAGTTTCCATGAGGGCCCCATATGGTTTTGCCCATGCGGGGCTTGAATGGGTTCCATGTGGGCCCAAAGTGCAGTGTTTACTCTAGGATTTTTTTTTTAGCAGTGGGGGCAGGCCTGCTGAAAGCACCCCCCACCCCCGATGGAGAGCAACCATTGTGATGCCATGCCCCCTACTGTCAAACACTCGCTGATCTTCTGTGGGCCTTGTAAACCTACACACTTTGCTGGGATTGCACTGTAAATTAAATCTCAAATAGTAATCTTGGCTAGTTTAAGTAGCCTACCAGAAGCCCGAAGACATGATGTGCTAGCCGTAATTATTAAAATAAAGACGCAGCGCTGCTCTATTTCTGACGCGCGGGGCTCTCTCTCTAAAAGCAGCTACTGTTTAACACTGCGTGGTTTCGCTTTGCTTTTCGTATGGAAACTAAACAGTTTTATAATGCCGTGATGGATCTCACATCGGCGCTGACAGCACATGGGTTTGGATGTTCTCACGAAGGACGGAGAGAGGAGAGAAAGACGCGCAGAGGTACGAGGCTACCGGGCGGCGCGTGGAGCAGCTTCAAAAACGTAGGCTATGATGCAAACCTCTAAGGGTGTATTCAGACCAGAAAAGTCCTTTGCTCCGCTTGTTCCGGACCAAAAGAATGGTCGTCGCTGAGCTGTTTGTTTCTATTATGTCCACGGGACAAACTGTTGGTCTTGTTCCTCCACTCTTCTTAATGCGTCTCGTAAGTTTGGCGAAGTTTTTCCACTTTGACGCCGCGGCTGTTCAGGAGACCGCTCGGAGCCCCTCCTTCATTTTCTCGCTAAACATGCTGGACACGAACGCATTTTTGTGAGTCCTTTTTAGCAGTTGGGTTAAGTGCGCATCTACCCAAATATCCAGGAGGCGCAGTCTCCTCGTTGCCTCAGGTCTGTCCACGGCTCATTGTTTGTAGCATCCATCCAGTATTAGCGTTAGCGGCCGCGGAGGGCTACTTTTCCCCACGGTGCCTTGCTACGGTGGCTTGTTGAGCCCAAAAAGGCGCATGTATCCTGGAGTTGTTTCGGATCAACAGTGGTTTATATTCACACCTGAAGCGAACTGCACCAGAGTCCGTTTGGAAGCGGACCGAGACCACCTGAAAAAGTGGGTCTCGGTCCGGTTCTTTGATCCGCACCAGGATTCGTTTGTTGTATTCACACCTGCATAAAAAGTCCGGACCAGCGTTTGAAACGAACCCTGGTCCGTTTAAAGTGGACCAAACAGTGCAGGTCTGAATACACCCTAAATATTGTCCCGTTCACCCACTGTTTCTTAAAACTGATTTAATATTTTTTTTCTTTTCCATTTTTGATACAGCGGCGGCAGAAAGTGGGTTAAAACTATGTGACCCACTTGGGCCCCATATCCCCACATGGGCAATAATGGGTTTGTCCGCGGTTTCCATGAGGGCCCCATCTGAGTTGGCCCATGTGGGCTAAAAGTGGGCTCTGAATGAGTTGCATATGGGGCCAAAGTGGGTTAAAACCATAAGGCCTACATGGGCCCCATACATCTAATTGCAAGATAGAAGCTTGATGAGATAAGATGAGAAATCAGTTTAAGATTCAATGAGGAGCAAACACTGTAAACCCAGACAATTCACCATTAATTACAAAACGAATTAGGCCTCATTTGACAGAAATATTTTTGTGTGTGTGTGAAACATGTAAAATTCATCTAACTTTAAAAAGTTATACAACATTGGCATTTTGAATCCTTAAAATAAATAGCATGAATTAAACCTAGTTGCTATTTTTTTTTTAAATATTTGATTAAAAATGTAAATGTAAAATATAATGTGAAATTACACATTTCAGTAACAACAATATTCTATTAAAGAAAGAAATTATGCTATTTCCTGGTATTTGGTAATTAGGTCAAAGACATCTTTATCACTATCTTACACTTTGTTGGTTAGAAAATGCAATATTGACCTAAAACAGCTGAATCGAATATCCAGTAGTTTCCTGAACCTAGTATTAACAATATAAAATGAGGCCCTCCCAGTCACACAGAAAACACAGACCCTGGTATGTTTTTGATGAGAGAACAACAGTGTAACAAGTAACAAATAGTTTCAATTCCTCCAGGATTTTGCAGGCAATTTTGTGATTGTTGGGCACTAAAAAGCATGATTTGTGAGCTATTTCTCCAAAAGATGTGATGAAGGGTTTAGCTTAAACATATGAAATTTAAAAAAAAGTAAAGTAAAGACAGACCCGAGGTGCCTGAGAGGCAGCCCGGGATAGAGTGGTAGCTTAGCGCTAATTCTGCTTTCTGATTGGATGGGACATGGACAGATATGTTGGTTTTCATAAAAAATATAAATGTTCATGTCCTTTTTACTGTATTTGAGTCTGTAGTAACCAGAAAACGATTAATCGATTACTAAAATAGTTGTCGACTATTTCAATAATCGATTAGTCGTCGATAAATCGATTAGTTGTTTCAGCCCTAAAATGTATTTTAATATTATGCATTAATACATAGTTGCGATGGCAACATTGTAAAATCCTGGAGGGACTGTAAAATAACGACAGGCCAACGAACCTGATTCCTCATTTCCAAAATGATAGGTCATTTTGCGCAGCAAGCCTCAAACAAGTGTGAACGGCTGGAAGTTGTGACATATTTGGGACAGGTGGGCCATATCATATTGCATGTCATCGCAATTTAATTTTTTTATATTGTTGTAATTATTTATATATTGCTGTGGATACGATATAATTGATGTTACGCTCAGCTCCATCAGAGCAGCATAAACACTGACTGTGTAGGACACAGGGGCAGGTTAGGGTTAGGTTAGCCCTAACCTCCCTCTCTCCTGATACAACTTAATTTTCACCTTTTTCTGCGACCTGCATTTGTGTGTTCCACATTGTTTTTCTGGATACATTTGTACGTTTTTGTGGAGGTTTGGTGGATTTGTTTACTTCGAGAGTCTAAAATGGTCCTGAAGAAAGCAGCTTTTTAAAGAAACAAAATGGTAGCTTTTCAGCTAAACCCATTTGAGACCTACACATTTCTTCTTCTGAGACACTGAAGAGGCACCAAGAGCCCCCTGCAGCACAGTGGAGGCATCACAAGAGGAGCTACAGGAAACAAGGAAGGGACAAACGAGAGATGGTGAAAGACTGTTGTGAAGCAGAGCGAGCGGAGGGAGGAAGGAGGAGGTGGAGCTGACCAGTGCAGGACACCACGCTCTGAAACAGGGACAAACCCAGGAGGCGGTGCACCGTTTCAGAGGATCAGAGGCAGCCAGCCAGGTTTCTTCCGAGTGCTACAGTTCCCCGGACTCCAAGGTCATGCGGGTCAGGTTGACACAGTGGCAGCGCGGCTCAGCCGCAGCAGCTCAGGACTAACACCTGAACACTATTTCATTGTACGCTTGTACAATGACAATAAAGCACTTACTTACTTACTTACATAATGTGAAATGACATAACTAACCCTAAGGTTCTCATCTCCTATTACCTTATGTACCTACAAAGTACTAATACAAGTTATTCCTTTGTATATCTAACCCATAGGTACAAGTTATTGTACCCATGGGACTGTAAATAACCGCACTCACATACCCCCTTCCTAACCATGCCCCGTCTTTCTGCATCTACGTTTTTTCAGCCTCGCCCCCGGTTAATGGCCAGTCATCCTTCCTGTCCCAAGAGACCTTGTGTGCTGTGCATTTCCCATGTCTTGATGTGTCTATATGTGCTTTGCCTTAACATGATTGTAATTTCTCCGGCTCACTGTCCCCCCTCCCGCCCATCTCGTCACCATGGGGAGTAGAGCCTTCAGTCGCTCTGCTCCCCAGCTCTGGAACACTCTCCCTCCTGACCTCCGTAACACCGACTCACTCCCACACTTCAAATCCATCCTCAAAACTCATCTGTTTAGACAAGCCTACTCACTGTGACCACAACTGCATCGTCCTTTTTTATTCATGCTGTTTTAACATTGTATTTTAACTGTTTTTAATTGTTGATGTTAATTTACTTGTTGTTGTGAGGCGACCTTGAGTGTCTTGAAAGGCGCCTAAGAAATAAAATTTATTATTATTATTATTTCGCATTATCTATTGTAAGGCGCATTGAGTTGCCTTGTGTACGAAATGCGCGGTATGAATAAAGCTGCCTTGCCTTATTACAGATTGTTACAGAGCACATTACATAGTACTAAATTCAGTTAGGTACAAGGTATTGTAAAATACAGTGTAACCACAGCTCTTCCTCCTACAGTGATGTTGGAGCTAAAGGCTCTTCCTCCTACAGTGATGTTGGAGCTAAAGGCTCTTCCTCCTACAGTGATGTTGAAGCTAAAGGCTCTTCCTCCTACAGTGATGTTGAAGCTAAAGGCTCTTCCTCCTACAGTGATGTTGAAGCTAAAGACTCTTCCTCCTACAGTGATGTTGGAGCTAAAGGCTCTTCCTCCTACAGTGATGTTGAGCTAAAGGCTCTTCCTCCTACAGTGATGTTGAAGCTAAAGACTCTTCCTCCTACAGTGATGTTGGAGCTAAAGGTTCTTCCTCCTACAGTGATGTTGGAGCTAAAGGCTCTTCTTCCTACAGTGATGTTGGAGCTAAAGGTTCTTCTCCTACAGTGATGTTGGAGCTAAAGGCTCTTCCTCCTACAGTGATGTTGGAGCTAAAGACTCTTCCTCCTACAGTGATGTTGGAGCTAAAGGCCTCCTACAGTGATGTTGGAGCTAAAGACTCTTCCTCCTACAGTGATGTTGGAGCTAAAGACTCTTCCTCCTACAGTGATGTTGGAGCTAAAGGCTCTTCCTCCTACAGTGATGTTGGAGCTAAAGGCTCTTCCTCCTACAGTGATGTTGGAGCTAAAGGCTCTTCCTCCTACAGTGATGTTGGAGCTAAAGACTCTTCCTCCTACAGTGATGTTGGAGCTAAAGGCTCTTCCTCCTACAGTGATGTTGGAGCTAAAGGCTCTTCCTCCTACAGTGATTTGGAGCTAAAGGCTCTTCCTCCTACAGTGATGTTGGAGCTAAAGACTCTTCCTCCTACAGTGATGTTGGAGCTAAAGCTCTTCCTCCTACAGTGATGTTGGAGCTAAAGACTCTTCCTCCTACAGTGATTTGGAGCTAAAGGCTCTCCTCCTACAGTGATTTTGGAGCTAAAGGCTCTTCCTCCTACAGTGATTTGGAGCTAAAGCCTTCCTCCTACAGTGATGTTGGAGCTAAAGACTCTTCCTCCTACAGTGATGTTGGAGCTAAAGGCTCTTCCTCCTACAGTGATGTTGGAGCTAAAGGCTCTTCCTCCTACAGTGATGTTGGAGCTAAAGGCTCTTCCTCCTACAGTGATGTTGGAGCTAAAGGCTTCTCCTACAGTGATGTTGGAGCTAAAGACTCTTCCTCCTACAGTGATGTTGGAGCTAAAGACTCTTCCTCCACAGTGATGTTGGAGCTAAAGACTCTTCCTCCTACAGTGATGTTGGAGCTAAAGGCTCTTCCTCCTACAGTGATGTGGAGCTAAAGACTCTTCCTCCTACAGTGATGTTGAGCTAAAGGCTCTCCTCCTACAGTGATGTTGAAGCTAAAGGCTCTTCCTCCTACAGTGATGTTGGAGCTAAGCTCTTCTCCTACGTGAATGTTGAGCAAAGGCTCTTCCTCCTACAGTGATGTTGGAGCTAAAGGCTCTTCCTCCTACAGTGATGTTGGAGCTAAAGGCTCTTCCTCCTACAGTGATGTTGGAGCTAAAGGCTCTTCTCTCCTACAGTGATGTTGGAGCTAAAGGCTCTTCCTCCTACAGTGATGTTGGAGCTAAAGGCTCTTCCTCCTACAGTGATGTTGGATGCTAAAGGCTCTTTCCTCCTACAGTGATAAGTTTTTAATATTTGGAGCTAAAGGCTCTTCCTCCTACAGTGATGTTGGAGCTAAAGGCTCTTCCTCCTACAGTGATGTTGAGCTAAAGGCTCTTCCTCCTACAGTGATGTTGAGTAAAGCTTTCTCTACAGTGATGTTGGAGCTAAAGGCTCTTCCTCCTACAGTGATGTTGAGCTAAAGGCTCTTCCTCCTACAGTGATGTTGGAAGCTAAAGGCTCTTCCTCCTACAGTGATGTTGGAGCTAAAGGCTCTTCCTCCTACAGTGATGTTTTTGGAGGCTAAAGGCTCTTCCTCCTACAGTGATGTTGAAGCTAAAGGCTCTTTCCTCCTACAGTGATGTTGAGCTAAAGGCTCTTCCTCCTACAGTGATGTTGGAGCTAAAGGCTCTTCCTCCTACAGTGATGTTGGAGCTAAAGACTCTTCCTCCTACAGTGATGTTGGAGCTAAAGACTCTTCCTCCTACAGTGATGTTGGAGCTAAAGGCTCTTCCTCCTACAGTGATGTTGGAGCTAAAGGCTCTTCCTCCTACAGTGATGTTGGAGCTAAAGGCTCTTCCTCCTACAGTGATGTTGGAGCTAAAGGCTCTTCCTCCTACAGTGATGTTGGAGCTAAAGGCTCTTCCTCCTACAGTGATGTTGGAGCTAAAGGCTCTTCCTCCTACAGTGATGTTAGAGCTAAAGGCTCTTCCTCCTACAGTGATGTTGGAGCTAAAGGCTCTTCCTCCTACAGTGATGTTGGAGCTAAAGGCTCTTCCTCCTACAGTGATGTTGGAGCTAAAGGCTCTTCCTCCTACAGTGATGTTGGAGCTAAAGGCTCTTCCTCCTACAGTGATGTTGGAGCTAAAGGCTCTTCCTCCTACAGTGATGTTGGAGCTAAAGACTCTTCCTCCTACAGTGATGTTGGAGCTAAAGCTCTTCTACAGTGATGTGGAGCTAGTCTTCCTCCTACAGTGATGTTGGAGCTAAAGGCTCTTCCTCCTACAGTGATGTTAGAGCTAAAGGCTCTTCCTCCTACAGTGATGTTAGAGCTAAAGATCTTCCTCCTACAGTGATGTTGGAGCTAAAGACTCTTCCTCCTACAGTGATGTTAGAGCTAAAGACTTCCTCCTACAGTGATGTTGGAGCTAAAGACTCTTCCTCCTACAGTGATGTTGGAGCTAAAGACTCTTCCTCCTACAGTGATGTTAGAGCTAAAGACTCTTCCTCCTACAGTGATGTTAGAGCTAAAGGCTCTTCCTCCTACAGTGATGTTGGAGCTAAAGGCTCTTCCTCCTACAGTGATGTTTGGAGCTAAATGAGGCTCTTCCCTCCTACAGTGATGTTGAAGCTAAAGACTCTTCTTACATGATGTGGCTAAAGGCTCTTCCTCCTACAGTGTGTGAGCTAGACTCCTCCTACAGTGATGTTGGAGCTAAAGACTCTTCCTCCTACAGTGATGTTGAGCTAAAGGCTCTTCCTCCTACAGTGATGTTGGAGCTAAAGACTCTTCCTCCTACAGTGATGTTGGAGCTAAGACTCTTCCTCCTACAGTGATGTTGAGCTAAAGGCTCTTCCTCCTACAGTGATGTTGGAGCTAAAGACTCTTCCTCCTACAGTGATGTTGGAGCTAAAGGACTCTTCCTCCTACAGTGATGTTGAAGCTAAAGGCTCTTCCTCCTACAGTGATGTTGAGCTAAAGGCTCTTCCTCCTACAGTGATGTTGGAGCTAAAGACTCTTCCTCCTACAGTGATGTTGAGCTAAAGCTCTTCCTCCTACAGTGATGTTGAGCTAAAGGCTCTTCCTCCTACAGTGATGTTGGAGCTAAAGACTCTTCCTCCTACAGTGATGTTGAGCTAAGCTCTTCTCCTACTGATGTTGAGCTAAAGGCTCTTCCTCCTACAGTGATGTTGAGCTAAAGCTCTTCTCCTACAGTGATGTTGAGCTAAAGACTCTTCCCCTCAGTGATTGCAAGCCCCCTGGGGGGCTAAAGCTCTTCCTCCTACAGTGATGTTGAGCTAAGGCTCTTCCTCCTACAGTGATGTTGGAGCTAAAGGCTCTTCTTCCTACAGTGATGTTGAAGCTAAGGCTCTTCTCCTCAGTGATGTTGGACTAAAGGCTCTTCCTCCTACAGTGATGTTGGAGCTAAAGGCTCTTCTTCCTACAGTGATGTTGAAGCTAAAGGCTCTTCTTCCTACAGTTTCAGGGACCCGGCTGCAGTGGTTCATGTCCTACCTAACAAACAGGTCTTTTTCCGTGGTCATCAATGACTCTTCCTCTCTACAGCCTCTCTGTCCTCTGGAGGACCACAGGGTTCCATTTTAGGTCCGGTTTTGTTTTCACTTTACATGTTGCCCCTGGGTTCAATCATCTCTCGCCATAACGTTTCCTTTCACATGTATGCAGACGATCTACAAATCTACCTCCCGGTTTCGCCAAACTCCCCAGACACACCTCAGTCCATCCACAGGTGTCTGGATGACATTAAGCTCTGGCTCTCACAGAACTTTCTGTGTTTAAACGAGGGCAAATCTGAACTCATTCTTTTTGGCGTCAAATCCACTCAGCTCAACTGTTCCTGGTCTTCAGTCTCTCGTCCCCCACACTGTCATCAAAAACCTAGGTGTTAATCTGGATGCAAACCTGGGGTCTCATTTATGAAACTGTCCGTGAGAATCTGCCTATAAGAGTCCGTACGAGCAAACCCAAACTTCACGTACGGAGAAAAAAATTGGGACTTATGAAACCCTCCGTATGTGCAGCACCACGTAAACTCCCCTTCACAAATTCCACCTGGAGCAGAAATGTGCGCACATGACCCCTCCTCACGTCACGCCCCCTGCACGCCTCCATGTCACCATATAAGGACATGCAAAGTAACTTATGAATGAGATTTACCTAAACATGAGGCGATAATGAGAGGGTTTTACCGAGACCCCGGGAGCAGAGAGGGAGGGGCCACACGCCACAGCAGAGAGGGAGGGCCACACGCCACAGCAGAGAGGGAGGGGCCACACGCCGCAGCAGAGAGGGAGGGGCCACACGCCACAGCAGAGAGGGAGGGGCCACACGCCGCAGCAGTGACGGCAGAGGCCGAGGTGGATCTTTACTGACATGTTACCGCTGTTTCTCTGATCACAAGTATAACCTACTGGCAGAGTCTCATCAATAACACTTTTGGAAATACACTTTTAGAACGTAAAGAAGAGCCTTTTAGACGCTGATTGTGATATTTCCCAGTGCTGTTCACGGAGCTCACATTTCTGAAAGTACAGAATAAGCTCGGTGGGCTTTGAATCACTCAGATAGTCTATTGTTGTTTGAGCTCGCTGTACGTGCAGTGGGGATGAGGCACCGGTTCGCTTTGGGCATGAATGAGGAGCAGAGTCCGGGAGGTGAGAAAGAGGGAGGTTGTGGAGCTGCAGCGTGTAATTACGCAGCGTCTCTGAATGGACGTGTGTCTTGGACCAGCCCTCAGCACGGCCTCCACAGGAGTTGGTCAGACTTTAGTTAAAAGCACAGAGCGGCTCGGATCCTTCCTGCTTCTCGCTCCCAGCTGGCGGCAGTGCGCTCCGGTGTCCGTGCATGAGCGTCATGAGCGTGCACGTCTTTGAGCGTCACACATGACTACAATATTTTTATTAAGTATATAAACGAAATATTGAAACACTACACAAATCCAACGGTTGATTTCCTAGATTTTATTTTTAATGATCTTAATCATTTCTGTAGAAATAAAGAAATGAGCAGTTTTAAAATGTGCACCAGACTTCATTTCCTCAGTCTGACCTCCCCTTGCTGCTTTCCCTCGCCTCTCCTCGTGTGTTTGCAGCGTTTCTGAAAAGTGCGGACTGCGTACGCCAGTACAAACCTAGTGTGGCGTAATGTTTCACGTTCAGTTTGATTTCTATAAATACCACCTTTGGCGCAGAACAGTTCGTACGGAAGGTTTTGGCCTCATTTTGTCCGTACGTGGGCTTTATAAATGAGACCCCTGGACTTTCACAAGCAAATTAACTCTGTAGTAAAGGCAAGTTTTTTCCAGCTTCGCCTTCTGGCTAAAGTGAAGCCTTTCCTCAGCCGCTCCGACCTGGAAAAAACTATTCACGCATTCATCAGCTCACGATTGGATTACTGCAATGCACTGTATATTGGACTCAGTCAAACCCTCATTCACAGATTACAGCTTGTGCAAAATGCTGCTGCCCGGCTCCTCACCAACTCTCGCAAACATGACCATATCACACCTGTCCTTTACTCCCTGCATTGGCTCCCGGTCCTTTTCAGAATCCAGTACAAACTTTTGCTTTTTGTTTTCAGTTCCATCCATGGCCTTGCACCTGTGTATTTATGTGAGACTCTGACCCCTCACCAGCCAGCAGAGCTCTACGTTCTGCCCAACACCACCTGCTGGAGGTGCCCAGGTCACATTACATACAGTGGGGTGATCGGGCTTTTGCTGTGGCAGGTCCGAAACTCTGGAACTCGTTGCCGCTTGAGTTGCGTGCCGTTTCAGACCTGCCCCTGTTCAAAACAAAACTAAAGACTCCATCCATCCATCCATCCATTTTCTTCCACTTGTCCGTTGCCGGGTCGTGGGGGCAGCCGCCGAGCTGCCCAAGTCACATTGCACCAGCCCCCATGGCTCCTTCTGCAGGTGGTGGGTCCACGGAAGGACGGCCTCTCGGTTCAAACCGGGCCTGTCGGTCTCTCCTAGGGGGCTACCAGTGTACACAGACACTGGAGGCAATGTGGGTGAAGTGCCTTGCCCAAGGACACAACGACAATGTGCACCTTCCGGAGGCGGGATTCGAACCCACGACCTTCCGATCATGAGACGACCCGCTCTACCATCTGCGCCACTGTCGCCCCACTAACTAAAGACTCATCTGTTTAAAAAGGCATTTGACACATAGTTCTGTGGCAACTGTTGTGAATGTGATAATGGTCTGTTTTTAATGAAATTGTACTCCTTTTTAAATTGTATTTTTTTTTTTTTATTGTGTGCAGCGCTTTGGTCAACTTTGGTTGTTGTAAGGCGCTTTAGAAAATAAAACTTGATTGATTGATACAGTGATGCTTGAGCTAAAGCTCTTCCTCCTCACTAGTGATGTTGGAGTTAAAAGGCTAAATTTCCCTCGCTACAGTGATGTTGGAGCTAAAGCTCTTCCCTCCTACAGTGATGTCTGGAGCTTAAAGGCTCTTCCTCCTACAGTGATGTTGGAGCAAAGGCTCTTCCTCCTACAGTATGTTGGAGCTAAAAGGCTCTTCCACCTACAGTGATGTTGGAGCTAAAGGCTCTTCCCACCTACAGTTGATGTTGGAGCTAAAGGCTCTTCCACCTACAGTGATGTTGGAGCTAAGGCTCTTCCTCCTACAGTGATGTTGGAGCTAAAGGCTCATTCCAACCTACCAGTGATGTTGAGCTAAAGGTCTTCCACCTTACAGTGATGTGGAGCTAAAAGCTCTTCCACCTACAGTGATGTTGGAGCTAAAGGCTCTTCCTCCTACAGTGATGTTGGAGCTAAAGGCTCTTCCACTACAGTGATGTTTGCGAGCTAAAGGCTCTTCCTCCTACAGTGATGTTGGAGCTAAAGGGCTCTTCCACCTTACAGTGTGTTGGAGCAAAAGCTCTTTCCACTACGTGATGTTGGAGCTAAAGGCTCTTCCACCTACAGTGATGTTGGAGCTAAAGTGCTCTTCCTCCTTACCAGTGATGTGGAGCTAAGGCTCTATCCAACCTACAGTGATGATTGGAGCTAAAGGCTCTCCACCTACAGTGATGTTAGAGCTAAAGGCTCTTCCTCCTACAGTGATGTTGGAGCTAAAGGGCTCTATCCACCTACAGTGATGTTGAAGCTAAAGGCTCTTCCTCCTCCAGTGATGTTGGAGCTAAAGGCTCTTCCAGCCTACAGTGATGTTGAAGCTAAAGCTCTTCCTCTCCTCCTACAGTGATGTTGGAGCTAAAGGCTCTTCCACCTACAGTGATGTTGGAGCTAAAGGCTCTTCCACCTACAGTGATGTTGGAGCTAAAGGCTCTTCCTCCTACAGTGATGTTGGAGCTAAAGGCTCTTCCTCCTACAGTGATGTTGGAGCTAAAGGCTCTTCCTCCTACGTGATGTTGGAGCTAAAGGCTCTTCCACCTACAGTGATGTTGGAGCTAAAGGCTCTTCTTCCTACAGTGATGTTGGAGCTAAAGGCTCTTCCTCCTACAGTGATGTTGGAGCTAAAGGCTCTTCCTCCTACAGTGATGTTGGAGCTAAAGGCTCTTCCTCCTACAGTGATGTTGGAGCTAAAGGCTCTCCTACAGTGATGTTAGCTAACTCTTCTTCCTACAGTGATGTTGGAGCTAAAGGCTCTTCCTCCTACAGTGATGTTGGAGCTAAAGGCTCTTCACCTACAGTGATGTTGGAGCTAAAGGCTCTTCTTCCTACAGTGATGTTGGAGCTAAAGGCTCTTCCTCCTACAGTGATGTTGGAGCTAAAGGCTCTTCCTCTACAGTGATGTTGGAGCTAAAGGCTCTTCCTCCTACAGTGATGTTAGAGCTAAAGACTCTTCCTCCTACAGTGATGTTGGAGCTAAAGACTCTTCCTCCTACAGTGATGTTAGAGCTAAAGACTTTCCTCTACAGTGATGTTGGAGCTAAAGACTCTTCCTCCTACAGTGATGTTAGAGCTAAAGCTCTTCTCTACAGTGATGTTGGAGCTAAAGGCTCTCCTCCTACAGTGATGTTGAAGCTAAAGGCTCTTCACTACAGCTAAAGCTCTTTCCTCCTACAGTGATTGTTAGAGCTAAAGCTCTTCTTCCTTACAGTGATGTTGGAGCTAAAGGCTCTTCCACTACAGTTGATGTTGGAGCTAAAGACTCTTCCTCCTACCAGTGATGTTAGAGCTAAAGACTCTTCCTCCTACAGTGATGTTAGAGCTAAGGCTCTCTCCTACAGTGATGTTGGAGCTAAAGCTCTCCTCCTACAGTGATTTTTGGAGCTTAAAGACTCTTCCTCCTACAGTGATTGTTGAGCTAAAGACTCTTCCCCTACAAAGTTGATGTTGAAGCTAAAGGCTCTTCCTCCTACGAGTGATTGTTGGAGCTAAAGGGCTCTTCCTACTAACAGTCGATGTATCGTGCTAAAGACTCTTCCTCCTACAGTGATGTTAAGTAAAGGCTCTCTCTCCTACCGTGATGTTGGAGCTAAGGCGTCTTCTCTACAGTGATGTGGACTAAAGGCTCTTCCTCCGTACAGTTGATGTTGGAGTAAAGACTCTTCCTCCTAACAGTGATGTTGAGCTAAAGACTCTTCCTCCTACAGCTGATGTTAGAGCTAAAGCTCTTCCTCCTACGGTTATGTGGAGCTAAAGGCTCTTCCTCCTACATGAATGTTGGAGCTAAAGGAACTCCTTCCTCCTACCAGTGATGTTAGAGCTAAAGGCTCTTTCCCTCCTTACAGTGATGTTGGAGTAAAAGACTCTTCCTCCTACAGTGATGTTAGCTAAAGCTCTCCGTCCTACATGATGTTGCGAGCCTAAAGGTCCTTCCTCACAGTGGATTATGAGCTAAAGACTCTTCCTCCTACAGTGATTTAGAGCTAAAGGCTTCTTCCTCCTACAGTGATGTTGGAGCTAAGACTCTCCTCCTACAGTGATGTTGAAGCTAAGGCTCTCCTCCTACATATGTGGAGCTAAGACTCTTCCTCCTACAGTGATGTTTAGGAGCTAAAATCTTCCTCTACAGTTGATGTTAGAGCCTTAAAACTCTTCTCCTACAGTGATGTTTGGAGCCTCAAAGACTTCTTCCTCCTACATAGTGTATATTGTAGCTACGACTCCGTTTCGCTCGCTTACCATGATGTTAAGAGCTAAAGACTCGTTCCTCCTACAGTGATGTTCAGGAGCTAGGCTCTTCCTCCTACCAGTGATGTTGGAAGCTATGAAGGCTCTTCCTCCTACAGTGATGTTGGAGTAAAGACTTTTGCCCTCCTATCAGTGATGTTGGAGCTAAAGGCTCTGTCCACCTTTCCCCTCAAGGCCATGTGAGTGGTGACGCCTAAAGGCTCTTGCCACCTACCTAGTGATGTTGGCAGCTGACAAGCGGCTTCTTCCACCTACAGTGTGTTGAGTAAAGGCTCTTCCAACCTACAGTGAATGTGGCTAAGGCTCTTCCTCCTACAGTGATGTTGACTAAAGGCTTCTTCCTCCTACAGTTGTATGTTGAAAGCTAAAGGCTCTTCCACCTACATGATGTTGGAGCTAAAGGGCTCTTCCACCTACAGTGAGGTTGGACGTTGAATGATATGGCAACATCTTCCTCCTACAGTGACTGTCTCTTGTGATGTTCTACATATTGTCCTTTCTCCTACAGTGATGTTGGAGCTAAAGCTCTTTCTTCCTTACAGTGATGTTTGGAGCTAAAGGCTCTTCCTCCCTACAGTGATGTTGGAGCTAAAGGCTCTTCTCCTACAGTGATGTTGGAGCTAAAGGCTCTTCCTCCTACAGTGATGTTGGAGGCTTAAAGTAGCTACTCTCCTCCTACAGTGATGTTGGAGCTAAGGCTCTTCTCCTACAGTGATGTTGACAAAGGCTCTTCTCCTACAGTGATGTTGGAGCTAAAGGCTCTTCCCTACAGTGATGTTGAGAGCTAAAAGCTCTTCTCCTACAGTGATGTGGAGCTAAAGCTCTTCCTCCTACAGTGATGTTGGAGCTAAAGCTCTTCCTCCTACAGTGATGTTGGAGCTAAAGGCTCTTCTCCTACAGTGATGTTGGAGCTAAAGGCTCTTCCTCCTACAGTGATGTTGGAGCTAAAGGCTCTTCCTCCTACAGTGATGTTGGAGCTAAAGGCTCTTCCTCCTACAGTGATGTTGGAGCTAAAGGCTCTTCCTCCTACAGTGATGTTGGAGCTAAAGGCTCTTCCTCCTACAGTGATGTTGAGCTAAGGTCTTCTCCACTGATTTGGAGTAAAGCTCTTCCTCCTACAGTGATGTTGGAGCTAAAGGCTCTTCCTCCTACAGTGATGTTGGAGCTAAAGGCTCTTCTCCTACAGTGATGTTGGAGCTAAAGGCTCTTCCTCCTACAGTGATGTTGGAGCTAAAGGCTCTTCCTCCTACAGTGATGTTGGAGCTAAAGGCTCTTCCTCCTACAGTGATGTTGGAGCTAAAGGCTCTTCCTCCTACAGTGATGTTGGAGCTAAAGCTCTTCTCCTACAGTGATGTTGGAGCTAAGGCTCTTCCTCCTACAGTGATGTTGGAGCTAAGGCTCTTCCTCCTACAGTGATGTTGGAGCTAAGGCTCTTCCTCTACAGTGATGTTGGAGCTAAAGCTCTTCCTCCTACAGTATTTGGAGCTTAAAGCTTTCCTCCTACAGTGATGTTGGAGCTAAAGCTCTTCCTCTACAGTGATGTTGAGCTAAAGCTCTTCCTCCTACAGTGATGTTGGAGCTAAAGGCTCTTCCTCCTACAGTGATGTGAGCTAAAGGCTCTTCCTCCTACAGTATGTTGGAGCTAAAGGCTCTTCCTCCTACAGTGATGTTGGAGCTAAAGGCTCTTCTCTACAGTGATGTTGGGGTTTCTCCTACAGTGATGTTGGAGCTAAATGCTCTTCCTCCTACAGTGATGTGGAGCTAAAGCTCTTCCTCTACAGTGATGTTGGAGCTAAAGGCTCTTTCCTCCTACAGTGATGTTGGAGCTAAAGGCTCTTCCTCCTACAGTGATGTTGGAGCTAAAGGCTCTTCCTCCTACAGTGATGTTGGAGCTAAAGGCTCTTCCTCCTACAGTGATGTTGGAGCTAAAGTCTTCTCCTACAGTGATGTTGAGCTAAAGGCTCTTCCTCCTACAGTGATTTAGTAAATTTCCTCTACGTGATGTGAGCTAAAGGCTCTTCCTCCTACAGTGATGTTGGAGCTAAAGGCTCTTCCTCCTACAGTGATGTTGGAGCTAAAGGCTCTTCCTCCTACAGTGATGTTGGAGCTAAAGGCTCTTCTCCTACAGTGATGTTGGACTAAAGTCTTCTCTACATATGTTGAAAGCTCTTCTCCTACAGTGATGTTGGAGCTAAAGGCTCTTCTCCTACAGTGATGTTGGAGCTAAAGGCTCTTCTTCCTACAGTGATGTTGGAGCTAAAGGCTCTTCTTCCTACAGTGATGTTGGAGCTAAAGCTTTTCCTACAGTGATGGGAGCTAAAGGCTCTTCCTCCTACAGTGATGTTGGAGACCTGAGGAATCACGAGTCCCTGAGTTTTGAGAGCGGAGTGCTCTGGTTGGCCGATGTGGAACAATAGTGTCTTGGAGATAGAGCGGAGCCAAACCTTTATGGCTTTAAATGTGAGGAGCAGGATTTTAAATTTTATTCTGAACTCAACAGGAAGCCAATGGAGAGACTTAAAACACTCATCTGTAGAGAAAATACAGTCTTCTATATGAACAAATGTAATTCTTTTGTGGGTGTGGGCTTGTTGTGATGCCCAACAATGTTGTAAACCTCAAACGAAAGGTCTTATCTGTGCTTTCACAAACACCGCCTTTGAAAAGAAATGGAGCTGTTTCTGGGAAGTCATGTGACCTGTCTCTCTCCTGTATATAAACCACGGATGTGTCCACAGACCCACAGCCTCCTGGAGCAAACACAAGGTAAGAACTATCCACTCTGAGATCAAGACTCTGCAAGTGAACAGGGAAAATGTAGAGATCAGTGTGAAGCTTCTGCTGTAGATTAGACATAAACAGGTTTTCTGTTTTCACTTCAAAAACATTTTGTTGTATGAAAATGATCTTTTCAGTGATAACGATGTTCAGAGCCAGGTTTAATGTGTGCTTTTATCTGGTCACGTATTAGATTTGCTCAGAGGGATGTTGGATCAGGGTTAGTTTCTGAGTATGGTGTGGTCTCCCCTTCTCTTTCTCTTTTTTTTTCTGTCAGGACAAAGTTTTATTTCCTGACTAAATACAGTATCTGAGTATGAGCAGAGAGCATATATAAACCATGGGTGAGAGTGCAGACAGATCTTTGTTAATGATCGACCCTGAAGTGAAAAGAGGGAGCAGCTCACAGGAGACAGTGCTTTGGACCACGGTGAAGTGGGTTTCAATTTGGACGGAGGATATTCACCTCTGTCTGAATAAAGCTACATGTTACTCACAGACTAACACTCTGGTGTAGGCAACGTCAGGCCCATGGGCCAAATCTGGTCCCTCAGCTTAGAACCTGACCCCAAGATTATTTTGACAAATATTACACAAATCAGAGACTCTTAACCCCCACCTTAACCAAGTGCATTTTCTCCAGTTTGGTTTTACACAAATGCACAGATGTTGCTTTGTAAATAATAATTGTACATATTTATCCTTATGTTTGTTTGAACTGTATGACCTGCCCTTGCACTAAAATCTCCATTCTATTGTGCAAGTCACAGAACGAACATTCACATGTTATTAATGTATGAATTGTATCAACATTTGTTATGTAAGTGCAGCCGCAACTTTTAAATAGTTTTATGTTTTATAATTGTTGTTGGCATTATACACCTGCCCAGGGACAACAGTTAAAAACTAGCTTTGCAGCTAATACTGACACATTTACAGAAATGTTCATTAATGTGAACTGTCCCTGTCAAATAAACTAATAAAATAAAATAAATATAAAAGCTTCTTGACTGGAGTTGACATCCTATATGCCAGTGTAATGCCTGATTTGAAAGCTAAGACCTACAAAACTGATGGTATTTTCCTCGTGGTGTTGCAGTGTTTTTATTTTTTGTTGCCTTTTTTGATGAAGCTTTCAGATTTGAGTAAAGCCGAAAATAGGAGAAAATGCTTTGTTCATGTGGGGGTTAAGAGGCTAAGACATGTATGATGTACAAACTTGCTGAAAAGGTGATTTACATGGGCTATTGTTTTGAGGTTCTTGGTGTTTTTGCAGAAGAAAATCGGCCTCCACGATGCAAACTTGCAGACCCCTGTTCTACAGGCGGAGTTTGCTGAAAAGTCCCAAAGGAAGTCTTAAAGCACGTTTACAGGCAGCAATGGGTCGGCAATGGCCTCTGAATCAGTCCAAATGAAAAGCACAAACACAGAAAGTCCTGAATGAAAACGTTTTTAATCATTAGTGTCGTCTGAGGCCTGTGTCCTCTCCTCAGAGCGAGGTGCAGCTACAGTACAGCAGCAGGGCAGACATGCCACAGGGAGGTCTCACTGGGAAACATGAAATCTGGATTTTTACTCTAAATATATAAATATAGTGAAGTTATGAAAGTTATTACAATTGCAAACACTGCAAAAGGTCATGTAGAAATAAATGAACTTTTCTTGAAATAATGACATTTAGCCTTGATTTGAGTCAGTAAAAAATGTCTTTACATTTACATTACATAACTGGAAAACAAATATCAACTTGAAAAAGATGCTTTTTTTTCAACATTAATTTTAAGTTAAAAAATACATTATTCTGTAAACTGTTTTGACACGGATTTAAAATGAAATATGGCCATCACAAATACACCAGACTGCAATAAATGCATCTGTTCAACTGAAAATGGGGGGACCCCCACACCCCTCACCATTTCTAACATCCTGGCTACGGTCCTGGGCCCAAGCTGTTTATGTGAATCCATCATGTTAACATTAGACTTATGAAGTCTGTATCTCTCCCCAGGACAGACTCCTGAAAGAAGCTGCACCAGCTAAAGCTCAAGTGAAGATTTGTGAAGCTCAAAGTATCGGTGAGTCTGAAGTTTGTTTGTGTGTGCATGCATATTTTTAGACTTCATTTTGCTTACTGTCTGTTGTCACACAATCCGTGAAGATTTCTAATAGACTGAGGTCCATCATTATTTACCTGGTGGTTTGTCTGAAATGTCACGTTACATAATAAACATAATTCAAAGCCAATGTCTGCTCAAGTCAGACCTGCAGTTTGGCCACAAACAAAAGATTGCTCCGCCCACCGTCACTTCCTGAATAAGATGAATATGTGCCCAGCTGTGGAATCCAGGGTCACAACTCGGTTTTGGGGCATTTTGAGTTGGACATGGATTATTAAAGTGTAGTCTCCAAGCTTCCCAATGATGTGTAACACATGGAAATCTGGTAATATTTGGAGAAGATGTGGCAAATTTCATTTAGGAACTCGAAATATGTCTAAGGGGAGAAATCGGCCTCTGAACTTTTGGGCAGTTCTCACCTCTCTGCTGCTCGAGTGACAATAGGGCTCATTTACATCTCATTTAGATAAGCAACAACTCCACTGGCTTCCCATAAAACATAGAATCAACTTCAAATCCCCTCATCACATTCAAAGCACTTCATAACCTGGCCCCTCCGTACATATCTGACCTCCTCCACATCGCAATTCCTGCCCGCGCTCTCCGCTCCTCCTCCACTCTCAAACTCTCTGTTCCACCGGCCAAACTCGTCACCATGGGGCACAGAGCATTCAGTCGCTCTGCTCCCCAGCTCTGGAACTCTCTCCCCTCCGACCTCCGTAACATAGACTCCTGCCACTCTTCAAATCCAGACTCAAAACTCACCTGTTCAGACAGTCCTACAACACCTAGTTATGCGCGCACCCTCTCTATATTGTACTCTGTTTTATTCTGTCGCTCTTGTTTTTATTGTGTCCATTGTACAGTGTCCTTGAGTGTTCTGAAAGGCGCTTCCAAATAAAATGTATTATTATTAAGCCAAACCCCCATAAAGCTGTAAAGCACAGGGGGAGAAAAGGCAAAAAGCAAGAAAAATGCGGCATCAAAAAAAAAAAAAAAAGGTTTGCAACTTTGCAAGGCAACTTTATTTATACCGCGCATTTCATACACAAGGCAACTCAATGCGCCTGTATTTATAAATGTATCTTGCATAAATCCTCATCCCATAGAGCCGACCTCTACAGCAACACAATGACAACACATTATCCCAACACACACACATTTGACCAGAGGGAAAGGAGAACGCACACACGATCATTAGTGCCATGGACAATAACTACGTTATATTATCCTTAATCTACACACACAGCTTACGACCAAAAACAAAACCCAAACAAATCCAACTGAACACACCACGTTAGCTTATAGCACAACAATGGCCTCATCAAAAAGCAAACAGACATGATGGCACAGTGGCCACCAGCGAAAATAAACAAACTTTCACTCACCCGTCTGAAGTAACCTTGGCGTGCCTGTCTGTAGAGTTTGGCAAATCCGCGCTACATCCTTCTGTCTAAAATCATGCTCTGAAGGCGAGTTGGCTCGGGTAAAGGTCAGCAGGGGGCGCTGTGCATGCTTACAGCCAGGGCATCATCAGTGGCACTGGGAAAGTCAGCCTGGAAAAGTTCACTAGTTTCAAACAGAAAAACGAACCTCTGCAGTAGTATTCCAGCCACACACGCACAATGACACTATTTCTCCAACAAAACAAGAGTTTTTCAACCTGAAAAACTGATCGACAATAGGTGTATGTATAAAACTGCCTTTTTTGTGTGGCATTTGTTTGCTAAAGCATGTGTCTTCAATGATGGTACTTGAGTCATCTTCTGTACTCGGTAGTTGAAGTCTCCAAATGTTTCACCTCTTCATCCAAAAGGCTTCGTCAGTGAACATAGTCACGCTCAGCCCGCAGCTTAGATAAAGACCAGTTGGGAGGAGTTGGGGTTGGCCCGGCTCCTCCCCTCTAATCACAGCTACTCTCACCTGTGGGTAAACACCTTTGAAGTAGAGCGTCTGTAACGACCTGCTCACCCCAGTATCGGTCAGTCCTGTCCTATTCATAGATGATCACTGCCCATTATCTGTCCTATTCATAGATGATCACTGTCCATTATCTGTCCTATTCATAGATGATCACTGCCCATGTGGCTCATGTGCGTAGCAAACAGAAAACGGTATTTCTTATGTTCAACGAAGGTACTTGAGTCATCTTCTGTACTTGGTAGTTGGGGTCTCCAAACGTTTCGCCTCTCATCCAAAAGGCTTCGTCAGTGAACAAGGTTTCCCTCAGCAAGCAGCGTAGATAAAGACCAGTTGGGAGGAGTTGGCTCCTCCCTTAATAACAGCTACTCTCACCTGTGGGTAAACACCTTTGAAGTAGAGCGTCTGTAACGACCTGCTCCCCCCAGTATCGGTCAGCCCTGTCCTATTCATGGCTGATCACTGCTAATTACCTGCCTATTGTTCTATTGTTAGCTGAGGTATCGTCTTCTAGGACTGGCCGTGCTCTGTCGGTTTTCCCCGAAGCAGATTGGAGTAAAAAGAAGAAAGATTAAATCTTAGCCCACCATTTCGGTTCATGGAGGGATTTTCTTTTCTGACAAAAATAGCTTCTTTTACTCCTCTTTCAAACCAACGTTCTTCTTTAGCTAAAATTTGACCTCCCCGTCCTCAAAGGAGTGTTGGAGGCTTTAAGGTGAAGGTGCACAGCCGACTGAGGGCCGCTTGTGCTTTCTCTTCGGTGTTGATAAAGTCTCTTCTGTAAGACTTGTTTGGTTTCTCCAATATAATGTTCTTTGCATTCTTCTTCTTTGCATCGAATAGAATAAACCAAATTGCTTTGTTTGTGGCTCGGAGTTTGTCTTTGGGATGAACTAATTTTTGTCTCAGTGTGTTCACAGGTTTGTGGTACACTGGAATCCTGTGCTGTTTAAAGATTCTCTGAAGTTTCTCTGATACCCCGGCTACATACGGCACTGCAACTCCCTTTCTTCTGGGTTCTGTAGTCTGTCTGTCCTGCTCTTTGGGTCTTCTTGCCCTTTGTGCTTTAGTGAAGGACCAGTTAGGATAGCCACAGTTTGGTCTTTCCTTCTGCACTGGTAGGCACCTCTTTAGCTCTATGTCTGAGTGTCCTAATGACCCCTATTTTGTGTTGGAGTGGATGGTTAGAGTCAAACATCAAATACTGGTCAGTATGAGTTGCCTTCCTGTAAACTTCTGTCTGAAGTTGTCCGTTTTCCCCTATGATAACTTTACAATCTAAAAAGGCAAGTTGTTTCTCCTTAGCGTCCTCCCGAGTAAATTTAATGTTAGGGTCCACAGCATTGATGTGATCTGTAAAAGGTGCCACTTCCCTCTCTTTAATTTTGATCCACGTGTCATCTACATATCTGAGCCAGTGGCTGGGTTTGTTACCTGGGTATGAGGCCAAGGTATTCTTCTCCATTTCCTCCATGTAGAGGTTAGCCACTATGGGTGAAACTGGAGAACCCATAGCACAGCCGTGAATCTGTCTGTAGAAGTTGCCCCTGAACTGGAAATATGTGGTGCTAAGGCAGATCTCCAGTAGTTGGCAAATGTGGTCAGGGGTGAGCTGGGTCCTATCCGCTAGAGTGCTGTCCTCAGTCAGTCTCTTCCTCACCGCTGTGACTGCTGCTGAGGTAGGGACGGATGTAAACAGTGCTGTCACATCATAAGAAACCATGGTTTCATCTGTTTCCAGCTGTAGGTGTTTGATCTTCTCCACAAATTCCTTGGTGTTTTCCACATGTGTTCTGTGTTGCCGACTAAAGGGGATAAAATGAACTTGAGATGTTTCGCCAGATTATAGGTGATGGAGTTGATGCCACTCACAATGGGTCTGAGAGGAAAACCTTCCTTGTGTATTTTTGGCAGACCATAAATACACGGAATAGCCTCTCCCGGGTAAAGCTTGTAATATAACTTTTGTCAATTATTTCTTCTTTTCTAGTTTCTGAAGCTGCTCTATAATTTTCTTCCTGTACCCGCTGGTGGGGTCTCTTCTCAGTCGCTCATACGTGTTTTGGTCACTGAGCAGGTGCTTGACCTTGGTCTCGTAATCAGCTGTGTTGAGGACAACAGTGCACCTGCCTTTATCCGCTGGAAGGATGGTGATGCTCTCGTCCTTCTTCAAGGCTGCCAAAGCTCTTCTTTCCTCTCCAGTGATGTTGGAGGGAGGAGGTCTGGAGCTCTTGAGGGCTGATGAGATTTTCAGTCGAAGGTCCCCTGCCTCAGACTCAGTCATCCTGTTGTTCCTGATGGCTGACTCTGTTGCTGTGATGACATCCACTGTAGGAATGGATTTGGGTGTGATGGAGAAGTTGAGCCCCTTGGAGAGCACGCTGTTCTCCGCCTGGGAGAGTTCTCTGTCTGAGAGGTTTTTAACCCAATTGGCTGTAGTTTTAGGATTTCTATCTTCATTCCCACGCCACTGCCTGCTGTATCTTGGCTGGTTTTGTCCTAAGAGTTTTAGAAACTTACCTTTCTGTCTCTCTTTGGACCTTCTGTGTTGGTCCATCTGCGCTACTTGTGTGAAATTACAAATCTTGAGGAAAACCTCTTCGGTCACACAGGATTTCTTATGGTTTTCTTATGGTTTTCTTTTAAAAATGCCACTCTGCCATAAGGCCAGATTTGTGCAGTGTACGACTAATAGTTGTCCTGTGTACAGTTTCCCCCACCTGAGCTGTAGCTCTCTGCAGTTCATCCAGGGTCATCATAGGCTTCTTGGTAACAGCTGTGGTCAGTGCGGTCCTTGTTCGGTCAGTAAGTTTAGGAGAACAGCCGGGTCTTGGTAGGTTTGCAGTGATGCCACACTCTTTCTATTCCTGGATGATGTATTTAACTGTACTTTGAGAGATGTTCAAAGCTTTGGAAATGTTTTTATAACCTAACCCAGCTTTATACTTCTCAATAACTTTATCTCGGACCTGCCTGGTGTGTTATTGGACTTCATGATGCTGTTTAGTGACCAATACACTCTGACCATAGCTCTGAGGCCCTCACAGAACAGCTGGAATTATACTGAGAGTAGATTACACACAGGTGGCCTCTATTTAATGGTTAGGGCAAGGTGTGAACATTCTGCAGTCATTAGGAATGTTATAAAGGCAATTTAATGCACTCATGCTGTATGAATACTTATGCACGCCCCACTTTTCACTTTTCTATTTTTTGTAAAATAACAGAATCATGAATCATTTTGCTTTCACTTCACAGTTGTCTGTTACTTGTGTGTGAACTTTCAGTAAAAAATTCACAACAAAATCTTTACGTTTAGGGTTGTAAATATAACAAAATGTGAAAAAAGTGAAGCGCTGTGAATACTTTCCGGATGCACTGTATAAAAATTAAGATTATAAAAATGAAGAGGAAACCATGCACTGGTTAGGGTTACGGGAAGGGTAGGGCAAAAACAGAGAAAACTATCGATGCACTTGATGAGGAGCTATTGATGCAAGATTGGAGTAATATATACAGAGAGAATGACACAAAGCATATGATGAGTTTGTGCAAGTATTCCAAAAGGTTTATGATAAAAAATGTCCAACGAAAAAATACAGTAATAAGTGTAAAGAAAAAACATGGATGTCTAAGGGTTTGCTAAATGCATGCAAGAAAAAAAAATCACTTTACAAAAAATGTATAAATAATAGAACAAAAGAAGCGGAGGATAAATATAAGAAATATAAAAATAAACTGACAGGTATCATTAGAAATGTAAACAGGATTATTATAAGTTGTTAGATAGCAATAAGAATAATATTAAAGGCTTGTGGAATATCTTAAATAGTTTAATTAGAAATAAACCAAGATCGATTAATTATCCACAATATTTCAAAGATGAGGATAACACTTTAAATAATATGAATGAAGTAGTCGATACATTTAATAAATTCTTTGTAGATGTTGGACCAAATCTTGCTGCAAAATAACAAATGTTGAGAACTATAATTGTGAACTGATAGACACAAATCCTCTGTCCATGTTCCTCAAACCTGTGGAGGAAAAGGAGATACTGGACATTGTTAAAGTGTGTAAAATAAAACCTCGACAGATTACCATGACATGGATATGAAACTTTAAAAACTGTTATTGAAAGTATCTCTAAGCCGTTAACATACATCTGTAACCTATCGCTGCAAACTGGACAATTTCCTGAAGTATGAAAGTAGCAAAAGTGATTCCTCTGTTCAAGGCAGGAGATAAACATCTCTTCACAAACTACAGGCCTGTTTCCCTTTTACCGCAATTCTCAAAAATCTTAGAGAAGGTTTATAACTCTAGACTTGACAGCTTTATGGAAAGGTGTAATTTACTCTCGGACAATCAGTTTGGTTTTAGGAATAATCACTCAACCTCACACGCGCTCTTTGATATAATTGAAGAAATAACTAATGCTGTAGATAACAAGAAATATGCATAGGGTTATTTATTGACCTGAGTAAAGCGTTTGATACAATAAACTATGATATACTAATTAATAAACTAGAACATTATGGGATTAGGGGGGTAGCTCTACAGTGGGTTACCAGTTATTTAAAAAATAGAAAACAATGTGTGAAAATAGGTGATTATCAGTCGAGTTGTCGACAAATTGTGTGTGGTTTACCTCAAGGTTCCATTCTGGGCCCAAAATTGTTTAACATGTACATTAACGACATTTGTAAAACGTCTCAAGTACTTAAATTTATCTTGTTTGCTGATGATACAAATATTTTTGCATCAGGTGACAACTTACAGCAACTGTGTCGGATTGTTAACTTGGAACTCAAAAGTGTCAATAAGTGGTTCAAACAAAATAAATTATCTCTAAATCTGAGTAAAAGCAAAATGATATTTGGCAACTGTAACTCCAATGCTCAGGAAGCAATTCAGATAGAGGGTGTTGTCATAGAGCGAGTGCATGAAATCAAATTCCTTGGTGTTATTATAGATGACAGAATTACTTGGAAAGCTCATATTAAATATATATCTACGAAAATTTCTAGAAGCATTTCAGTAATAGCAAAAGCAAAGCACATTTTAAACATCAAAGCTCTACATATCTTATACTGTTCTCTGATTTTGCCATATTTATATTATTGTACTGTGGTTTGGGGTAGTACTTATAAAAACACATTAAAACCAATAGTATTGTTGCAAAAAAGAGCTATCCGAGTAATTCATAAAGTTGGGTTCTTGGACCACACAAACTCATTATTTTTAAAATCAAAGATCATGAAGTTTTGTGACATTGTTGAGTTCCAAACTGTACAGATGTTATACAAAGCAAGATACAAACTGTTGCCAGGCCAAATACAAAGAAGGTTCCAAGAACGTACTGGTTGTTATGAATTACGTGACGAATTAAACTTTAGGACTCAGAAACATAGCTCAACTTTGTTGGGCTAAAGCTTTTCAGTTAATGGTGTACAATTGTGGAACAAAATGGAGATGGAGTTGAAACGATGTCCACACTTCAGCCTCTTCAAATATAAATACAAACAAAAGACTTTTGAAAAGTACAGAGAAGAAGAAACACGTTGCCAAATAAAAAATAAAAACAATTGAATGATGGAAATGACAACTGGGAAGTTGCAAGATCACAGATAATATGTATATTAATGTGCCTTTTGAACACAGAACTAGTGCCTTTTGGAAGTTGTTAACTGTGAACCTTCTCTGTAAAGAAAGGGGTAAAAAATAAAAATGAAAAATAAATAAAATAAAAATATGCATACATGTGTATAAATAACTTAATGATCGCCTTTTTCACTTGCTTTGTATTAGTCATCGAGTACATGAAATGAGTCAGTTGTGTTTCCTTTCCGTTCCGTTAAATTCTGTTAATTTATATTTGTACAAACATTTCTAGAGGTGCTTTGTGGGTGTGGTCCATGTTGAAATGGCCGCTCTGGTGGGTTGTAGCTTCTCTTTGCCGGTGGGGCAAATAAAAAATCAAAATAAGATGTTGCTTAATGTAGGATTGATAATGTAATTGTAACGGGTAAAGTTGGGTCACGGAGGGGTACGTTGTGTGTGTGCATGCTGTGTTCCTGCTCGTGTCTTGTACTTTGTAACATGCTCCCTGTACTAGTGTGATTTGATCAATAGTTTTTTATTTCATTGATGTTTTGCTTCAGCCCACTCCTTTTGAGCAGAATTTTTAACTGCTCAAATAAACTAATAAAACAAAAACTAAAGAGCAGAGGAAAGCCGTGGTGGTTGACATACCAAGCGACTTCAACATCAGGAAAAAGGAACACGAGAAACTAGAGAAATACCAGGGGGTTGGAGAAGAGCTAGAGGACCCGAGCTTGGAGGAAAAAGAGACCTCCCGCGGAGGGAGAGGAAGAGTTTTATTTATATATATATATATATATATATAAAACATTACACAGACACACACACACAGAATTTCCTAATGGGCACATGTTCATGATCAGTAAACATACTAGCAACACAAACTGCCATAAAAAGGGATATTTCAGGATTTTTGACATTGGGCCTCATTTCCTAGTTATCCAGAGTGTTGTTGATGTCTGGAGATATGTTTTTCTTAAATTTCTTATATTTGAAAAGCTTAGTGGTGCTAGGCTAGGGCAAGGCTAAAGCATTACTATTATGTCAGTTAGCCTGCATTAAAAACAGTCTGACCCACTCCACAGTGCACCTGAGGTAAATCACTTATAACACCAGACTAACCATATAAATGTCTGTGTTAATAGAAATCAACAACACTCTGGATAACTAGGAAATGAGACCCTATGTCAAAAATCCTAAAATATCCCTTTAAAGTTGGTCACCCGAAAGTTATCCATCCATCCATCCATTTTCTTCCGCTTTATCCGGGCCGGGTCGCGGAGGCAGCAGTCTCAGCAGAGATGCCCAGACTTCCCGATCCGCGCACACCTCCTCCAGCTGTTCTCGGGGGACCCCGAGGCGACACCAGGCCAGCTCGGAGACATAGTCCCACCAGCGTGTCCTGGGCCTTCCACGAGGCCTCCTCCCAATAGGACATGCCTGGAACACCTCCCGAGGGAGGCGACCAGGAGGCATCCGGAACAGATGCCCTAGCCACCTCAGCTGGCTCCTTTCGACGTGAAGGAGCAGCGACTCTACCCCGAGCTCCTCCCGGGTAACTGAGCTCCTCACCCTCCAGCGCCAGCCCCTGCGAAGGAAACTCATTTCGGCCGCTTGTATTCGCGATCTTGTCCTTTCGGTCATTACCCAGATCTCATGACCATAGGTGAGGGTGGGAACGTAGATCGATCGGTAAATTGAGAGCTTTGCCCCCTGACTCAGCTCTCTCTTCACCACAACAGTCCGATACAGCGACCGCATCACTGCTGACGCTGCACCGATCCGTCTATCGATCTCACGCTCCATCCGTCCCTCACTCGTGAACAAGACCCCGAGATACTTGAACTCCTCCACTTGAGGTAAGGACTCTCCACCGACCTGAAGCGGGAAAGGAGAACCATGGCCTCAGATTTGGAGGTGCTGATCCTCATCCCGGCCGCTTCACACTCGGCTGCAAACCGCCCCAGAGCAGCTGAAGGTCCTGATTTGATGAAGCCAACAGAACAAAATCATCTGCAAACAGCAGAGATGAGATCCTGAGGTTCCCAAACCGGACACCCTCCGGCCCCTGGCTGCGCCTAGAAATTCTGTCCATAAAGGTAATGAACAGAACCGGTGACATAGGGCAGCCCTGGCGGAGACCAACACGCACCGGAAACAAGTCTGACTTACTGCCGGCAATGCGAACCAAGCTCCTGCTGTGGTCATACAGGGAACGGACAGCCCTTAGCAGAGGGCCCCGGACCCCATACTCCCGGAGCACCCCCACAGGGCACCACGAGGGACACGGTCGAACGCTTTCTCCAAATCCACAAAGCACATGTGGACTGGTTGGGCGAACTCCCACGAACCCTCGAGCACCCGATGTAGGGTATAGAGCTGGTCCAGTGTGCCACGACCGGGACGAAAACCGCATTGTTCCTCCTGAATCCGAGGTTCGACTATCGGCCGGATCCTCCTCTCCAGCACCCTGGAGTAGACCTTACCGGGGAGGCTGAGAAGTGTGATCCCTCTGTAATTGGAGCACACCCTCCGATCCCCCTTCTTAAAGAGAGGGACCACCACCCCGGTCTGCCAATCCAGAGGCACTGTCCCCAACCGCCACGCGATGTTGCAGAGACGTGTCAGCCAAGACAGCCCTACAACATCCAGAGACTTAAGGTACTCGGGACGAATCTCATCCACCCCCGGGGCCTTGCCACCGAGGAGCTTTCTAACCACCTCAGTGACTTCAGCCTGGGTGATGGACGAACCCCCCTCCGAGTCCCCAGCCTCTGCCTCCTCATCGGAAGACATGACAGTGGGATTGAGGAGATCCTCGAAGTACTCCTTCCACCGCCCGACCACATCCCCAGTCGAGGTCAACAGCTCCCCGCCCGCACTGTAAACAGTGTTGGTGAAGCACAGCTTCCCCCTCCTGAGGCGCCGGATGGTTTGCCAGAATCTCTTCGAGGCCGACCGATAGTCCTCCTCCATGGCTTCTCCGAACTCCTCCCAGACCCGAGTTTTTGCCTCTGTGACTGCACGAGCTGCAGCACGCTTGGCCTGCCGGTACCTCTCAGCTGCCTCCGGAGTCCCACAGCCAACAAGGCCAGGTAGGACTCCTTCTTCAGCTTGACGGCATCCTTTACTTCCGGGCGCCACCACCGGGTTCGGGGATTGCCGCCGCGACAGGCACCAGAGACCTTACGGCCACAACTGCGAGCAGCCGCATCGACAATGGAGGAGGAGAACATGGTCCACTCGGACTCCATGTCTCCAACCTCCCTCGGAATCTGGGTGAAGCTCTTCCGGAGGTGGGAGTTGAAGACCCTACTGACAGAGGGATCCACCAAACGTTCCCAACAGACCCTCACAACACGTTTGGGCCTGCCAGGTCTGACCGGCTTCCTCCCCCCCTGCCAGCGGATCCAGCTCACCACCAGGTGGTGATCGGTTGACAGCTCAGCTCCTCTCTTCACCCGAGTGTCCGAGACACGCGGCCGGAGATCAGATGACACAACTACAAAGTCGATCATCGACCTCCTGCCTAGGGTGTCCTGGTGCCACGTGCACTTATGGACACCCTTGTGCTCGAACATGGTGTTCGTTATGGACAAACTGTAACTAGCACAGAAGTCCAATAACAGAACACCACTCGGGTTCAGATCGGGGAGGCCGTTCTTCCCATCACCCCCGTCCAGGTCTCACTGTCGTTACCCACGTGGGCGTTGAAGTCCCCCAGTAGAACAATGGAGTCCCCAGTCGGAGCACTATCTAGTACCCCTCCCAGGGACTCCAAGAAGGTTGGGTACTCTGCACCGGTGAGAGACCTGTCCCCAACCCGAAGGCGTAGGGACGCGACCCTCTCGTTCACCGGGGTGAACTCCAACACGTGGCGGCTGAGCTGGGGGGCTATGAGCAAACCCACCCCAGCCCGCCGTCTCTCCCCGCGGGCAACTCCACAAAAATGGAGAGTCCAGCCTCTCTCCAGGAGTTGGGATCCGGAACCCAGGCTGTGCGTGGAGGTGAGCCCGGCTATATCTAGCCGGTATCTCTCAACCTCCCGGATAAGTTCAGGCTCCTTCCCCCCAGCGAAGTGACGTTCCATGTCCCGAACGCCAGAAGCTGCGCACGCGGACCAGGTCGTCGAGGCACCCGCCTTTGACTGCCACCTAGTCCTCTCTGCACCCGACCCCTACGGATCCCTCTGCGGGTGGTGGGTCCACAGGAGGGCGGGCCCACGTCGTCCCTTCGGGCTGTGCCCGGCCGGGCCCCGTGGGCAGAGGCCCGACCACCAGACGCTCTCATTCGAGCCCCAACCCCAGGCCTGGCTCCAGGGTGGGGCCCCGGCTGCGCCATACCGGGCGACGTCACGGTCCTTGTTCTCAAACTGTCCATAGAAGTCTTTGAACTGCATTTCGTCTGACCCGTCACCTAAGACCTGTTTGCCATGGGAGACCCTACCAGGGGCATGAAGCCCCAGACAACATAGCTCCTCGGATCATTCGGACACTCAAACAACCCCACCACGTTAAGGTAGCAGTTCACAGGGTTCAAACGAAAGTTAACCAAATCTAACTGTGACAAAATAACAATATAAACTTTAAATCATAATTCATACCTGAGAAAGGTAATTCCTGCTGTTTTGTAGTGACTGTCCTGTGATTAAAACAGTCCCAAACTGCACAGGAATGTTTGCTCCATGAGCCATAAACCTCCTGCTTTCTTGCTTCGGCCTACTCCTTTTGAGTTTTTGTTACTTTTTTGTTACTTTATTTTCTGCACTGCTACAATGTTAATGTAAATAATCACTCAAATAAATTCCAATCCAACCTCATACTAACGCCAACGATGCTAACGACATATGAAAAGTGAAGGCAGCTACAGTACGGCTAAGTGTGACATATTTCACAGTATTTATATACTTTTCTGTGGTTTATCATGTACATGTCATAAGATGATGTTTAATGTCCATTAGATGTGTATTTGGGAATCAGACCCATGAAAAGCAGAAACTTTAACAAGATTTAGCCTTTAGCTCGGAGGAGACTTTTAGAGCTAATTTGTATTTAAAGTAAATTATCCAAAGGTCTGTACATTTATTAACGATTTCTAATGAGGCTTTGACCTAAACGTGGTTCATAATTTGAGATGTTTGGTGGCTAATGCTAACGGGTATAGGGGAAAATACACTGAGGAGGCTAATGGAATGTGAAAAGTATACCAGAGTAACTGTCCACATACGTAAGGATTGAACGACGCTTCTCATTTTTATTTCTATGGTTGAGTTGTTATAGACCCTTTAATTGTTTGTAAACATCCGGGCTTAGCTGGAGGCGGAAGCTCGATTCCTATCTATTTCCATTGTAGCTGTTGTCATAGTAACGATAAACAAATGTCTAACTGTTTTTGGAAATATCAGATAAATCTTATTTTATCGTCTCAAATGTCATTCCTCTTGTTCTTGCACCTTCAGCCACAACAGGACCACATGTTTCAGTTGTAGTTTTACACTTAAAATTGCTAGTTTTAGTTTAATCTTATTTCTCTTGATCACTTCCTGCCTCCAGCTGATGTCACTGATGATGTCAGCAGTTAAAGGGTCTATTGAACAGCAGGAATTAGTGTTGTGTTTATTTTGTATTTGAGAGGGCAGGGCAAGGATTCTTCTTCTTCCCACTCCTCTTTGAACATAGTTACATTGATTGTTCTCAAGTATTTTTGTGTTTAAACATAATGCTCAAAACTAATAAACTAAACTAAAATGAACTCTTGCTGAATGCAAAACCCCAACTTCAGACATTTTCATTAAGGGTGAGAAAATCGACACCGTGTCGGAATTTAAATACACTGTCCGATAAAGAATCAAAAGAAGTTTTTCTGCGTTAGGTTTGACTTCAGACAGAGGTGGAGCATCAGAGGGAAAGGAAATTGGTGTTTTATGTCAAAGCTGAATCTCAGACAGGAAGCGAATGTGGATGCAGCGTGTTTAAGAAACAGCTTTTGTCACTAAAGAAAAGCTCACACAAACAAACCTGCCCCTTCAGGATTGCTGTCATCACTCAGTGTCATTATCTGCTCCTCAGTCACAAAACAGTCTGTTAAAATGACTGTCATTGTTGATCCCGTACAAACTGATGGACAGCCACTAGGGCACTGGCACAGGGTCTATGTATTTGAATTAATATGTATTTTGTAAACCTGTGATACTAACTCTGCTTTTTTTTCACCAGGGACAACATGGACAGGGATTTCTCCAGGTACATCTCAGAGAGTGTTAAATTAGACGATGGTCCTCCGGCTCGTTACCAGCTGAGAACAAAGATAATAAATCTGGACAGACTGTTGGATGAAGAATCTAGACTGAGGAAGTTCACTGTTGGAAAGAGAGATCACAAACATCCAAATAAGACCGTCCTCCTGGTGGGGGCCACAGGGTCAGGGAAGTCCACTCTCATCAACGCCTTGGTCAACTTTGTGATGGGAGTGACGTTTGAAGATAAAGTCTGGTTTGAGATCGTTACAGACGAGAAGAACAAGCCTCAGGTGGACAGTCAGACCTCTGCTGTGTCCATTTATGAAGTGTTTGGGTTCGAGGGGAAAACTGTTCCTTATTCTCTGACCATCATCGACACTCCAGGATACGGAGACACCAGAGGAATAGAATATGATGATATTATCACTAAGAAACTCCAGGACCTGTTCTGTGTCCCTGATGAAGTGGACTCCATCGATGCAGTGGGTTTGGTGCTGAAGTCCACAGAGAACAGACTGGACGAGAGAATGGCCTATATCTTTAACTCAGTCACTTCTCTGTTTGGGAGAGACATGGAGCAGAACATCGTGGCCTTGATGACTTACTCAGATGGAATGAAGCCCAAAGATGGTCTTCAAGCTTTAGATGAAGTGAAGGTTAAATGTGCCAGAAACGAGAACAATGAACCAGTTTATTTCTGCTTCAATAATCGCCAAAAGGATCAGCTTGAAGAAGGGAGTGATGACCAAGCTGCAAGATTTGCTTTTCAGATTTCAGGAAATGGAATGAAAAAGTTCACCGCCTTTTTAGGAGAACGTCCTCCTCAGTCCCTGAAGACAACGTTAGAGGTGATGAAGGAGAGAATCCGCCTGACGGCCTGCATCCAGAACCTGGAGGAAAGAGTTCGAACAATAGAACTAAAGCAGAATGCAGTAAAGAAAAACAAAGAGGAACTGTCAAAATATGAAGAAGACATGAAGAAGAACAAGGACTTTACTATACATGAAGAAGAGGTCTACAGAGAAAAAGAAAAAATTAAGAGTGCTGGGTTTTGGGCTGATAATCGAGCTACCACTTGTAATAAGTGTAAAGAGAACTGCCATTACCCAGGATGCACCTGGGCCTGGGGTCCATCCTGGTGTGAGGTCATGGAAAAAAGAAGATGCACCTCCTGCTCTGGAAAATGTCCAGTGGAAGACCATGTGAAAGAGAACTGGATATATGTCAACAAAGAAAGAACCGTGGAAAAAACCTATGAAGAAATTAAGGCCAAATATGAAGAGAACAAAGCCCAGAGTGAAGAGAAGACCAGTCTGTTGGACGATCTGGACAAGGAAATCATCAAACTTCAACAACAGAAAAAACAGGATCTGTACGAGGCCTTTCAGATCATTGAGCAGCTGGAGCAGATCGCCCTCAATGTGGATTCAGTTTTCACTTATGTCCATCTGGAGTTTCTGATGGAGAAGATGACAGAGATTGAAGACACCAAGAAGGTCCAAAAACTGAAGATAATGAAACATCAGATTGACGACAAGAACAAGGCTGCAGCCAATTACTTCAAAAAATGTATTGACTTTGTGAAAAACAAGTTTTATAAAATATTTTAGGAAAAGTAACAAATATTTTTATTCACAGATTCACAGGTGTGAAGTAAACCACACACCACTTTTCTGTGTTTTAGGAATTTTAATTAGGCTTGTAGAATTATTATTTAATTCTAGACATGGAGAAGATAAAAGTCCAGCTTTGAAAGTGAAAGATTAAACTCATTCCTAAAGGTGGACATGTGAAAAGTGCTTCACAACAAAACTATATTTTACCAATTATTGTACATTGATTTTACCTGATTATCTGCATTAAGAGACTACTGACTGAAACCTGCCTTTTAGCAGTAATCTGGTGCAGAACATCTTTGTCTTTGAGCATATTATTTCTGTACATTGTTCCTTTCATAATGATTACATGTTTTCTTTTCCTCAATACCTTTGGAATTTAGTTTGGATGTTTGTCCATTTGTGAGGAATCTTGGCATCATGTTGAACAGCTCTTTTAAACTAGACAAGCAAGTTCAGTCCAAACCAGCTTTTTCCAGATGTGGCTTGTAAGTAAAGACAAATCTTACATTCCCCCAACTTGAACTTCAAAAAGCGGTACATGCCCTGATTAGGAATCATTTCGATTATTGTAACACCTTGTACTGTGGTTTGGACCAAGCGTTCATAAACAGGCTACAAATGGTCCAAAACACAGCGGCCCCCACCCATCTGCCACAGAATCCACCTCAAGATCCTTGTGACTGTTTTTAAATGTTTAAATAGCTTGGCACCTTTGTATCTGTCTGAGCTCCTGTCTGTCCATGCCCTGTCCAGAGCATCTCGCTCTGCTGACCTTTAAGTCCTCCCTTAAAACCCACCTGTTTGCCCAGGCTTTTCAATATGTTGAGCTGTTTCTTCATTATATTTTCTGATTCATTGATCTTGATGTTATAGTTCTGTTATGCCCTGTATTATCTATGTTATGTGACGCACTTTGGGCAGCTGTGGTTGCTGTAAATGTGCTATAGAAATAAAGTTGACCTTGACCTTGGAAGTTTGTTCATGTATTTTTTTTTTTTCTTTTTAAATACCTGTGTATCATGTATGTTTTATGGATAATTCAAAGTCGAACCTCGGTGTTGCTGGTAGTAAATAATGGAGTGTTTTAAAGAATGTTGTTTTAGTGACACCTGTGGGTCACATGATGTTATTAAAGCTGCCACAGTTAAGGTTCTGTATTTGTAATCCACACTTATATATTCATGAGTATTTGCCATATATCACTATAATCATTCTTTGTTTCCTGATGTAAGCAGGATTATTTTTAAGTACGATAATCTTTGTCCTTGTAAACACCTGTTTCACCAGAAAACTGTTTGAGCTGTTGATTCAGAGCTTGGCAATAAACTTGAAATAAATAAAATCATTGTGTCAGTGGTTTTTTTAAGAACTTCTAAGTCCAGCATATAATAAATACATTTAGTCAATATGATACAGTTTGGTACGTGTTCGCTTTCCTGTTTTGTAATAGAAATGTTTTTTAAGAAGTTGTATGATTAAGGTTGTAAGAGAAATCTAACAAACAATGATCGAGAGATTGATGAAGAATAGGCAGCAGTCAGGATGTCTTATGCAGGAGAAGTTTATTTTTGCCATCTTGCGGGACCCGGAGACATGAACTCAAGACATTGTGCAAGTCCTAACATTCAAGTCTGTCTATCCTTCAACATCCAGAGGGTTAAGTAGCCTTGGTGACACGTAGGCGCTAAGCATTCCACGCACTGGCAGTGTGCCGCGTGGATTTAGGCCACAAGTCATGTAGAAGGCCGAATGTACTGATTTAGCAGTACGATATCATAAGGGCAATGTGTGAGGGCCAAATTAACTCTATAATTCCCCATCAAAGGTCATTATAATTTTCACAAGTTAAATACCTGATTTCTTTATAGTGATGATTTAATGACTAAATGATAATTATTTCTGTGAAAGACACTGAACATATAATTAGAAAACATTACATAAATTTCATAAAATCTCAGGCCAGTTTTCCAGCATTTCTGAGACAGTGACTCTGAAAACAGACCTTAAAGTTGTGCAATGAGCTGAGTAACATTTTTATTTAGTGGCTTCCTCTTCATTTGTAATAGAAAATCAGGTATAGGGCCTTTCATAATAACATTTAAAGTTATAGTTATTGGAGGCATATATGCAAGGTAAATGCACTGGTTTTTGAGTTTTCAGCCTGTTACAAACTGGCTCTGCTAGATTAAAAGTTGCAACAAAAATCAAGATGTAAAATGGATAAATTAAGTTGTAATTTAATAAAAGGATTGTAAAAGGCAAATTTAGGAGTGTAAAATACTCAAACAAAAGGTATGTACAGTATTTACAAAAGGTTAACAAAAATGTAACCTAAACTAAGACAGCAGTGTACTAACAAAAGTAAGGCCTAACATATACCTAAAGAAAGCCATGACTAGACAAACGAGTGTCACTTGATTCCACATCACTATATAAGTGAACATCCCAAGAAGTGACACAAACACAACACACAAAAGTCACCTAACTAAACGAGTGTTCCTAAAACACACAAAGTCTTCAGACACACCGGAACACAACACTACTGTATGGCGTACTGGCCACAAAGGCCTTATATAGGCCTTATAAAGGCGTGGCTGCAGCAGGAGGTTGATTGGGGCCAGGTGTTCCGATACCGCACCAATCAGGACCAAGGACGAGCAGCCAACCAGAACGAGACCTCCAATCCGAGACCAGGGCTGTGTCCGAATGTCCACACTATTCCCTATATAGTGCACTATATAGTGGTCACGCCATTTTGTAGGGGCGTCCGAATGTCCAGAGAGAAAAAAGTAGTGCACTCAAAATTTCCCACAATGCATTCTGAAAAGTAGTGAGCAGCGGTGTTCACTACACGGGTCAATATAGCCCACAATGCATTGCGTGAGTCGCAAAAATGCCTGACAGCAACAGGTCTTTGAACTAAACATGACTGAATGAAATCAGCTGTTTCAATCGTGTGTTGTGTATTTATCATGAATAAATTACTTAAATATAAACGGTTACGGTGAAAAATGCTAGCGTTAGCTGCTTACCTTTAGCTTAAGCTGTTAAATGACCGATAGCTTCCTCTCGAATAATCCAAGCCATTCATGTAAAATCCATGTTAAATATAACGTATCTGACTCGTATTTATCCATAATTAGTCCCCTGTCTCAGGAGTTTGGTTGGTTTTTATCGCAGAAATACATTTTTCCCGGAGTTTAGCGAACTTTTAGCAGATGTAGTGCACTCATTCTGCTGGCGCTCCGGACACCGGCCTGAGCGGCCTCTGACCTACTTTCTGCACGTCTTCTGGAGTGATTTTTTCCTTTTTTTTTTTTTTTTAATAATAGTTTTAATTTAATTTAAATGTGAAATTAAATGCCTGTAAAAGTGTCAAAACTGTCGTTCTGTTTAATAAAATAAACATTTGTAACAATAAATAAATTCAGATTAAAAAAAAAAAGGAAAAAAGTCTGCACGCCGCAGCGCGCGTGACGTCACGCAGCTCGGAGAAAGTAGTGGGCTTCTGTCCGAATAGCCAACAGAATCAGTGGACTATATAGTCTACTATATAGTGCGGGCCTATGTAGTGAATGAGGGTTAGGGACTAGGGTGGACATTCGGACACAGCCCAGGGCTCACACAGCCAGGTTTCCATGGAGGACAAGGGGAAATTAGCACCACACAAAGAGAACCAACAAAAGGGAGGGACACTGGAGGCCTGGGGCCGTAACACAGCCTTTGATGGAAAAAATGAATAATACATTTTAGAAAATGATTTAAGATTTGACTTTATTGATCCTACAGTAGAGAAAATCAGTAGCTCTTCAAACACAGAAAGGAGCAGAAAGTTAGAAAATGTAAAAGTATGTCGTAAACATGGAGCAATAACTTCAAGACAAAAAAAAGATATAAATAACTAATAATGGAGTTAGGGTTTTGGAGGGGGGGCTTTCAGCAGGCCTGCCCCCACTGCTAAAAAAAATCCTAGAGGAAACACTGTATATATACTATATACTATGTATATATAGTATAAGCAATGTGGGGCCCACATGGGCCACAAGTGGGCAAGATGGGTGCTGACTGGGCATGGGCTTGACAAGGGCAAATTTTGAGGGGCCCAGAAGGGTTTCCTAATGTGGGCCCCATATGTGATGCCCACATGGGCTGTGATCTGGGCCCCACATGGGTCTGTTGTGGGTTAAATGGGCATGGGATAAAACTGGGCAAAAGTTAATGGGCCCCATATAGTTTAACATACATGGGGCCCAGGTGTAAAGCCCATGTGGGTTGCCTAAATGGGGCCTTTATGGGTTCTAAGTGGGCAAACTAGGCATGGGCTAGACCTGGGTTGCCCAATGTAGGGCCCACATAGTTTGTCTCATATAGGTCCCACATGAGTAACCCACATGGGCTAACTATATGGGGCCCATTTACAGCTCAAGTGAGCTAAACGAGCATGGGCTAGACATGGGATGCCCAATGTAGGGCCCACATAGTTTGACTCATAGGTGCCATATGAGCAACCCACATGGGCTAACTATATGGGGCCCATTTACAGCTCAAGTGGGCTAAACGAGCACAGGCTAGACATGGGATGCCCAATGTAAGGCCCACATAGTTTGACACATATAGGTCCCACATGAGCAACCCACATGGGCTAACTATATGGGGCCCACTTTTAATTCAACTGGGCTAAATGGGCAGAATGGAAAGACATTTTTATGTTCCCTTTACGACACAATCATTAAAAATGAGAATTTGAACAATTCAACTGAAAACATGATACTCAGATCTTGTGTGTGAAAAGAGCAGCAATCGGAATAGAAAATAATGGTCAATAATGTAATCAATAGGATAAAGATCATTTTATTGTCAATCAGAGAAATTGAAATTATCTGGATTTCTCTCAAATCCTTCAAATGGTGGGTTAGATTTCAGTGTCTTTGAGGGCCTGAATGCAGGTCATACGGAGGGAAAGCAGGGAAGGGAGAGAATTCAACTACCAGACAGCATCCAGTTGAAGCTGTTCTTCAGTCGGCTGGACCTGGCTCATAGACAGCAGTCTCCTCTCTGAAGGCAGTACACTGAACACTGTGTGATAGGTGCCAAGAATCAGATGTGATTCTGAAAGCTCTGCAGGTGAGACGGGTGGAGCAAATGTCCTTAACAGAGGTGAGAGGAGCGCCAATGATCTCAGCTGCTTTCACTCTGTGGTGAAGGCCATATGGCTCCTGTTTTTGATCTGTAGAAAGTGTATTCTGGCGCCTCTCAGTTTGTGGATAAAGTAGAGACGCTTTCTTCCTTTTTTTTAACCAATGATAAAGTGTTTGTGGACCTGTAATGTGCACACACAAGAACGTGGTGCTGGTCACCCTTTCCACAGCAGCACCATTGATTTTCAGAGGAACATGCTGTACCGGTCATCCAGAACCATCTCCACAGTCTTTTCCATATTTAGAGAGTATTCGCCAATGTCAAACATAAGATACAATATAATATTAACGTATGTAACAATAAACACCAGGTTTATCAGCTTTATTTAATGCACTTTAAAACACAACTTTACAACACACTGTAGGAAATCTACAATGTATAGCCCAATATCAGAAGGGGAATTGCCTCACCTGAATGCATAAATATTAAATAAAGGAAACAGAACGAGGCAAACATAATGCCCAAACAAACGTCGGCAGGTGGTGACGAGCCACATGGGTGTCCCCTGTTCTTTGACTCTCTGACACGGCGAGGAGAAACTCAAAAACCCAGTGGGAGAAAAAAGAAACCTCAGGGAGAACCACAGAAGAAGAGATCCACTCCCATGAATGGACACGCTATTGAGACCCAACACTATATAGAATACTAGGCCCTATAACTGATTTAATTTGTAGTGAAAGTACAGTACAGGCCAAAAGTTTGGAAACACTTTTTTTAAATGTTTTTTCCTTTCATTTCAAAACTTTTTCCATGGTAGATTCTCACCAAAATCGTTCATACACATACAGAATTGTGTTTTAAACAAAAAAACGTTGACATAAATTCTTCCAAATGGCCGCCTCTCGCTTTGATTACTGCTTTACACTTTTGACATTTTCTCACTGAGCTTGGAATGGTTTTGACTTCTCAAACATGTTGAAAACTTATTTCAAAAGACGACCTTATGAAGCTCATGGAGAAAATGCCAAAAGTAAAAGGCAGCATTTGAAGAATTTAGAATATAAAACATATTTGGAGTTATTCACCTGTTTTGTTTCCTTCATAATCCCATGTGTTCATTCAAGTTTAATGCCTTGAATGAGAATCATAGTGTGTTAATAATGTTGGTTGGTGGTGGTCCCTCCGACCACCACCAACCACTCACACATTGGGTGAAGTGTCTTGCCCAAGGATACAACGACAGTCTGCACCTGCAGGAGCCCGAGATTCGAACCCCTAACCTTCCGATCATGAGACAACCCGCTCTACCACCTGTCACTGTCCCTATTGTAAACTAAGTAATTGTGGGAAAAATAAAAGTGCCTGTATCACTTTCATGAAAGTGATGCAACTAATCATTTGTGTGTGTGTGTGTGTAATTTAAATAATGTCATCAATTTACATTATTTTTTTGCTTGCATATTTTAGGTTATCATATCTATATCACAAATTAATTTCTAAACAATATAGGCTTACTATTTCTGTCATTGCAATTGTGCTTCAAACTTGACCAGAGTAAGTAGCCTATATTTTAGTAGTTTTCTAGCATAATTTATAAATCTACAGTTCCCTTGTGTCTCCCCTCGCCTGAACACTTCTCAAACATCCACTCGAAGCTCACGGCGGCGGATGGATCTGTTGCGTCATGACGTCATCGCGCTCCGAGTATGCTAAGTTAGCTTAGCGGTGATTTTATCTAATGAGCATGAAGAACGGCTGTCTACCCGGGCATCTAAGTGAGAGATTTTCAAAACTATGCAGCGGAACGTTTGGCGGATCTAAACCTTAAGTCAGAGACAGTGTTTGTGTCTCAAAATGCATCGTTTCGCTCCGTTTCGGTGCGGCGGGGTCCTCCCGCTCTTTTTTTGAATTACGCAGATGACGTACGTGACGGATACTGTCTGTACACTGGCATTAAATCTGGACGGTGGACTAACGTTGTTGGACCGGTGTGAGTGATTTAGTTTGGCTTTATCTGGGCTTGTGGGGTTGCAAATTTTTATCTACTTTATGAGCCTTCTGCTATTTTGATTCTGCATCATAGGATGAGGAGGAGAAACGTGAGGACGTTGAGTTATCAACGTATCAAAGGTACAATTAAGTTAATGATTTAACTGTAACTTTTATATTTACAAAGCTAGTGCCAAAACATTTCGTTCTGTCACTTTTTGACCTGTATTTATCCATAACATGACAAATATACTATGCACTTTTGACATGTTTATGTCAAGCAAGTGTAACAGAGTGTAAAGGTTACGTTAAATTCTGGTAATTTTGGTTGGAGCGCCACCGTGTGGCGCAGCGTGGGACTGCACGCGGGATAAAATATATCGGGGACTATGTTATTTTGCCCCAATTTATTATTTATTACAGAGTTTTGTGTTACCTGGCTGTGTGTGTGTGTGTTAGCCCATGTCTTGTATTTTATTTGATGTCTGCTCTATGTTGTCATGTCCGGTCTATGGGGAGTATAAATAGTCAGCTCCTCCCTTCCTCTGCCCTTTTGTATGTTCTCTGGTAGAGAAAGGTGAGGATTTTACATCTCTTGACATCCCATTGTTAGAATCATCTTTACTGTAATCTAACCCGTCTTTATGTTGTAATATTACTTTATTGTCGTAGATGTTGTTATTACCGTATACTTACGTGTTTATGTCCCGTTTCGTCCATAGACCGCCATGTATGTTGGGCATGATATGTGGGCTAACGCCATTTTTGTTACCCGCCAGAAATTAAATGGAGGCTGGAGCGTTGCTCACTCCGATGATGACCTGGGTCCATCAATCCACTAAAAGCATATACACAACGCAGAGCAGCACGAGATAGGTCACATTGGTGCCGTGACTCCGTTTCGAACTGGACCAGATGTCGCTGGGTCCACGGTGTCTAGTAGCTGGGCTCCAGGACGGTTCTCCTGTGCCACCAACCGCTTCGCCACTAGGAGCCGCCATCGCCACACGAGGGGCTGTTCGCGCTCAGACCACCGGGCGGGAAACCACATCGTCGACGTCAGCGTTCTTCTCGCGCTGCTGACATGCACTCGGAGGAGCTGCACACGCCTGCCATGGCCGGGCAGGGGGCCGCGGAGCTCTGGTGTCTCCTCTCCGTTTCCTTTAAGTGATGTGGGTGTAGTGTTACTCGAGCAGAGCTATGCCTCGTGACATGAATAATGTGAGTTTTGGTCTGCCTAAGTGCAGCACGGGACATGTGTTTGATGATGAAACTGTGGGGGGGAATGAACCAGATGGGTGAAATGATGCAACAGATGGGTCACATGTTAGCTGATAATATTGTGTCTAGGTTGAACACATCTGGCTCTCTGCCGAGGTCTCCCAGGGCTCCTGATTTGCCTCCACAGGCCAATGATTCCATGTATAGTCGTAGTCTGAACTTCTCAATGTCACATTTATTGAAAAAGGTGCCAAAGAGCCACCGGTGTTTAGTGGGAGGTTCAGATGTTCAGATTTGATGAAGTTTATCTCCGCAAAGTAAGTTCCCATTGAATGCAGAACGGAGGAAATCCTTATCCATTTAAAGGGCAAAGCTAGAAATGTCGTGAAGCTGGGTATTAAAATGGGGTCTGAATTCCACACAAGGGCCCGAGGCCATTCGGTCTTTTGCGTAACATTTTGGCGCGGGTCTGTGCTCCTCGGTTCCACTCGCTGATTTTTACTCCATCCGCCCACAGTTAATAACGACCCGTATGATTTTTGGGTACGGTTAAACAATGCTGCGGACACTGCCATTAGCTGCCTCGCGGGGATGGGGAAATTCTCCGATATTCCTGGGAGGACGTCACCCGTTTATTCATAAGACACTGCCCGAACAAAGAGCTTTCTTACACATTCCGGTCTAAGACTATGATAAGTGGTCGGCTCGCGATGTCCAGGAGGTGCTGGACGAGTACCATTTAGAAAATAGCTCTAGAAGAGCCAGTGTAATGAATACGGTTGCTGTGATAAAGTGACATTGCCGCTAATGTACTTCCCACTGCTAACGTATCTGACCCACTCAGCGCTTGAGAAGCTAGCCGCCATGTTGGAAAGGGTTTTGTCGCGAACTCAAGATGGCGTCCAGATTGCCCAGACACGCGTCGAGACACACGGTATCCCAAAATAGACGGTTTAAACAGCATTGCCGTGTGCGGTCTGTAGAGATGTCCCACACCACGTACACGCATTGTTGGAAGCATAAACTGGTTTTTCGGTGCCACGCGCAGGGCCACTCCAGCCACGCTTGTTCCCGGGGCGTTAAACCTTCTCCCTCCGGGCCTCAAGGAAACTGTCAGTCTGCGCGTAGGCGAGGACCAGCGTAGAATGGGATTCTTCACCTCCCACAATGGACAGTGCGGTACATCTGGTTCCGGGCGTGCAGCTTACACGACAAAGTGCCGCTGGGCAAGACACCAGTTGTACAGGTAACAAAGACTTTCAGGAAACGACTCGTTATTCCACGATACCGGACGTTATCATGACAATGGCCATGTCATCAGGCCTTAGGACAGTGGATCTATGGCGTGCACTATTAACGGAGAGACTGATTGTTAATGAAGAGGGATTATCCGGAGATTGACAGGAAGCGGAAGCGTATGATGTATTGTCTCGTGGGCTGCCGGAGGTCACAGGTAATGACCTACCGGCTCTGTACGACCCTCTCTGTTTTAATTGTACGGTTTATCAAGTCATTGTCCCAGTCCTAGTAGTACCAGGCCAGTCGACAGCATGGATCTTGGGGAGCAACGTCTTGAAATGGCTCACTTGAGACGAATCGGAAGATGGGAGAAAATAGACTCGAGTAAAATGGGCGCTTTTGGTAAAGAGCTACCCCAGCTGCTATCACTGTTGTCCCATACAGTGCACCGTACTGACACCCCATCACTGGATTTTGGGACTGCGAAATTAAAAAGAAGTGTCACGTTACAGCCTTTGACTGAACATTTGGTGTGGGCTAAATTACCATCAGTAGACGCTTCGGCAGTGGGGAGCTCTGTTATCGTAGAACCCACTCGATCTAAAACGAGACCAGCGCAGATCTTGGTGGGGAGAGTTGTCACCACTCTGTATGGGGACGGGTGGGTTCCCGTTAAATAGTTAACCCTACGGAGAAAGCACTCACCCTGAAGAAAAATGCCAAACTGGTGGATGTTTCGCCTAGTTTGTCAGTACAAGATCTACCGGAGCCACAACGAGTTCAGTCAAATACCCAGCGCACGACGGAGATTCCAGTTTTGAAAACTGAGAACGAGATAAACAAGACTCTCATCGACATGGGACTCCCGGAAGTTGATATCACGTCGTGTGAAGTGTCCTTGGAGTGGAAAACAAGCTACTCAACCTGATCGAACGATATGACTCCACATTCTCTAGGCACAAGATGGATTGTGGAGAGGCGAAAGACTTTGTACACAGGATACGGTGATGGTGACAAGCCGTCAGACTTCCATACCGGCGTGTCCCTCCTTGCCATTATGAGAAACTGAGGACAGCTTTAAACAAGATGGAGGAAGTCGGGATCATCAAGAAGTCCGAGAGTGAGTATGCGTCTCCTCTGGTTCTCGTCGTGAAACCCAATGGTGATTTACGCATCTGTAATGACTTCGGTGGCTGAATGCAAGAACTATTAAAGATGCACACCCCTTGCCCACCAGACCGATGCGCTCGCTGCGCTTGGGGGCAATGTGTTCTTCTCCACCATGGATCTCACCTCGGGGTTTTACAACGTTCCGCTACACGAGGATGACATACGGTACACCGCCTTCTCCTCCCCGTTCAGGCTGCACGAGTATAACAGGATGCCTCAAGGACTGACCAACAGCCCCGCGACGTTCATGCGCATGATGATGTCGATCTTCGGTGACGAAAACTTTACCAGCCTGTTGTGTTACTGGACGATTTGATGGTGTTTGCGCCGTCCGAACAAATTGCGCTAGAACGTTTGGAGATGGTATTTCGCGGTTAGCTGCAAACAATCTTAAGCTTTCCCCCAAGAAATGTCATTTCCTCCGGCTTTCTGTGAAGTTTTTGGGCCACTGCGAAGAAGGCATGAAAACCGATCCCAGTAAAGTCCAGGCCATCGGGGATATTAGGGAATCAGACCTCATGGAAGCAGACGGTAAAACCCCTTGCGCTAAAAAGATTAGGTCCTTTTTAGGCATGGCCTTGTATTACCACCACTTTATTGAAGGTTGTTCAGCCAAGGCTAGGCCCCTGTTTAGTCTCGTGTCAGAACCCTCCACTTCCAAGACAAAGGGTAAGACCTCCCAAGCTTAAGTTCAAGAAAGGTTTAGTGAGATTGACCCCCACTGACTGGACTGACGACTGTAGGGGAGCTTCGAGACCCTCAAACATGATTTGATACACAGTGCGACGTTGGCTCATCCAGATTCGATGCCCCTTTATCCTGGCTGTTGACACTTCTTTCGACGGGATAGGCGCTGTTCTTCGCAATTGCCACCTGGTAGTAAGATCGCCAGACCAGTGGCTTTTGCCAGTAAAACTTTGTCTCAAGCCCAGTTGAATTATCCAGCTCACCGCCTGGAGTTTTTAGCTCTTAAGTGGGCTGTATGCGACAAATTTGGCCATTGGCTAAAGGGACGGACCTTCTCTGTTTGGACTGACAATAATCCACTGACTTATATATTGACTAAGCCCAAACTTGACGCTTGCGAACAGAGGTGGGTGGCGAAGTTAGCGGCGTATAGCTTCGACCTTAACTATGTCCGGGCCCTAAGAACGTAGTTGCCTGACGCACTTAGTAGGGAGCCGTTTGTTAAGGTCTTGCGTGGCCCACCGTCTTGTGTCTGAACCGTACTCTCATCTGCTCGCCCAAGTTAGTGAGTTAGCGGACCAGAGAGTCCAAGACGCGTTTAGGTGCACAAACAACTGCCAACGCGTAGACGAGTCTGGGGATTCCGCCAATTCGCTTTCCCCACAGCCACATCTGTCCCTCGACGAAGTCCAAGCGGTGTTAAGCGCCCAGAGAGAAGGAACGCCAGTCCGTTGCGTGTCACTTGTGCTGATGTCCCGCAACTAGCGTGTATCACCGACAGTGCTTCGCTCCCGCTGAGCCAGCTTGTGTCCATGCAAGAACAGGACAACATCCTGAGTAGAGTCTTCTATTACGTACAAAGGCGGAAAAGACCCACCAAGCGTGAGTGCGCACGTGAACCAGGTGGTGTGAAGAACCTTCTCAAACACTGGGCGAAGTTGTCCATCAAGGATGGGTTGTTGTTCCGGTCGAAAAGAGACAGTAAGATGAACGTGACGCTCCATCAGTTCGTTGTACCGAGTGCTTTGAAACAACAAGTCCATACTGGCCTCCAGTTCAGCGGGCCACCAGGGCCAAGCGCGGACGCTGTCTCTGGCCAGGCAAAGGTTTTCTGGATAGGGATGGAAAGGGACGTCATCAATCACGTCAGGAAATGCTTCAGATGCATCGAAGGTAAAACGCCTGAACCACATGGACGTGCTCCCTTGGAAAGCATCCAAACCTCAGAGCCGATGGAGTTGGTTTGCATCGACTTCTGGACTGCTGAACAAACCGACAAGAAATGTGTCGATGTCTTGGTCGTCACTGACCATTTTTCAAAATTGGCACACGCATTTCCCTGCAAGAATCAGTCGGCTAAACAAGTCGCCCGTCGATTGTGGAATGACTTTTCTGCGTGTATGGCTTCCCAAAGCGCATCCATTCAGACCAAGGTGCAAATTTCGAGAGCAGCCTCATGAAAGAACTTTTGACGCTGTCTGGGGTCCAGAAATCGCACACGACGCCATACCATCCTATGGGGAATGGCATTACAGAACGGTTCAACAGGGGAACATGATCCGGGCTTTGCCCCCGCAGTCGAAAGCAAGATGGCCCAGATGTTGCAAATGCTGACTTTTTGTTACAACTGCACAGAACATGAGACTACAGATTTGTGCCCTTCTACCTCATGTTTGGGAGAGTTCCACGCTTGCCAGTCGATATCGTTTTCCAGCATGTGCTCGAGGGTACACCTGTCGTTGACCACCATGAGTTTATTGCAGCTTTGAGGCGGGATTTAGCTGAGGCATCGCGTATTGCCCTCCAAAACAGTAGGACAGCTCAGGCCCGTCAGACGGAAAACTACAATCGTAAGGCTAAGGCGCGGCTCTCGTCGTCGGTGATCAAGTTTTACTCGCCAATCGAGGGGAGAGAGGGAAGCGGAAAGTTGCGGACAAATGGGTTTCGACGGTGTTTGAAGTTATCTCCGTGAGACCGGGGCGTAAATGTCTATTCCATCAAAGACCCTGACACTCAGAAAGTCAAAACGGTACATAGAAATCTTCTACTCCCTGTCAGTTTCCTTTCGTCGAATGTAGAGAGCCCATGTGCGTCTAATTGCTCCTCATTAGCGAACGACGAACCAGAAATTCCTGTTGAGGCACAGGATAGTGAGACTAGGACGATTAATTGGCTTTTGAACACTGAAAACGGTTCTTACCAGAGTGTAGAAGCGAATCTAGTCGATGAAGAGACCGTGTCTGATCCGTTTGCTGAGTCTGATGTGGATTCTGTGGCGTTGAGTCCGTGTGATGGCGCTTCTGTCTGTGTTGGATCTGATGGCGCGCTCTCTCAATTGCCACTTAGCGTGGGTGACCACAACACACCTGAGAACCAATCAGAACTAGTCTCCGCAGACGTAGTGACGTGTGACGCAGTAGCTGACGCGCAACTGTTACCTGTGCGTACCAGAGCAGGCAGATTGGTTAACCCCCCGCTCGGTTAATTTGTGAAATGAATGGACAAAGTGTAGAGTCAGGGGGACCCTCAATGCCTGTGAGATTCGTTATCTCTTTTGTAAATAGTATGTTCATGCAAGGGAAGGCTTACCAGCTCCCATTGGTTTTGTGTTAGGAAGGTTTTGTGACTCCCATTAAGAGAAAGAGGTGTGAACATTTTTTTTCAAGAGTATCACTGCAGTACGAGGGGTGTAAACGGCACTCTTCATACCCGCGTAGGGTAGGGCTCTACTCTGTGCGATCCCTTGGGATGGGTCTATACCGGTTTTGGGTTGCTCTTGTTCATTTTTTTCCCCTCTTTCTGTTTTTTTGTTTTCCACCCCCTATTACTCAGAATTGTGGGGGGTGTGTGTAACAGAGTGTAAAGGTTACGTTAAATTCTGGTAATTTTGGTTGGAGCGCCACCGTGTGGCGCAGCGTGGGACTGCACGCGGGATAAAATATATCGGGGACTATGTTTATTTTGCCCCAATTTATTATTTTATTACAGAGTTTTGTGTTACCTGGCTGTGTGTGTGTGTGTTAGCCCATGTCTTGTATTTTATTTTGATGTCTGCTCTATGTTGTCATGTCCGGTCTATGGGGAGTATAAATAGTCAGCTCCTCCCTTCCCTCTGCCCTTTTGTATGTTCTCTGGTAGAGAAAGGTGAGGATTTTACATCTCTTGACATCCATTGTTAGAATCATCTTTACTGTAATCTAACCCGTCTTTTATGTTGTAATATTACTTTATTGTCGTAGATGTTGTTATTACCGTATACTTACGTGTTTATGTCCCGTTTCGTCCATAGACCGCCATGTATGTTGGGCATGATATTGATGGGCTAACGCCATTTTTGTTACCCGCCAGAAATTAAATGGAGCTGGAGCGTTGCTCACTCCGATGATGACCTGGGTCCATCAATCCACTAAAAGCATATACACAACGCAGAGCAGCACGAGATAGGTCACACAAGCATATTTGAATATCTGATGATGGTTTTCTGCTTTGTACAGATTTGTGTTTTTCAATGTTAGTGTTTAGTGTGTTAATGTTTATTGACAGTGTAGTAATTATATGTTAATTATTTTAGCACAGGAGGCATGCGCTACTGGTAAATCCCCTTTTTAATGTATGTGGTCAAGGAAATCTGACTAATTTACTTTTATTTCTTCTAAAATGTGCGTATATAGTCATCATTCCATGATTTATTTCCAACCTCTAATCTATTGCTATTTTAATATTATTTTTTTTTATTAAACTGATTTTTATCATATTTTTCTGAGTGAGATGCCAGCTGAGTGAAGAATCATGGACTTGTGAATCTGCCAGAGACATGAACTTGACACGCTCTTAATATGTTTCTTGGTAAATCACACGTTCATATATGATTATCTCCCATAGCTTGCAGAACATCATAGGCTGGGCTTTCCAACTCCTGCCTCCTATGCATCATGTCCTGGGAGGTCTGGTCCTCCTTATGCTTGAGAAATACAACATTTTACTGTAAGTATTGACTATCTACATCTCAATAAAAATAAGTAATATGTAAGACTTAAACAACTGTGCTTATACCATGGTCCCACAAACTTAACATTTTATAACAGATATTTGTTTAATTTACTAAAACTACAGGGACTATTTTATGTAGGTCTTTAGCCGATATGAAACACTAGTCGCAGAGTGAGCCTCTTCTCCCTACAATGATGATCTCTGTCTAGGCGCAACAAACAAAATACTGTACAGTCAGCACGCGCCGCATCGCCAGAATCACAAGCAACCGAGCACAGACATGGACATTTACTATCTGTGCACTTTTCCGTGGATATGACACGTCTAGCAAGCCGCGCCCACCTCAGCTAAACCCACGCTATCTGCAGACAAAAATTTGGTTTGGTCGTTCTCTTTGAACAAGGAAGACGAGTGTAGGCTCACGATTTTACATTCCCCACACATCTTGCAATGTGACTTCAAATCTTAGACGAAAAGCCCTGTGCAATATACACTGGACATAAAGCACTCATTCACTTGGCACCTGGCAAGGCAAGGCAACTTTATTTATACCGCGCATTTCGTACACAAGGCAACTCAATGCACCTGCCAATCAGTCGTCCCGTAACTGATCCTGTTAACTGTGTTAAGCGTTGCTATGGTGACACCCGTAGCAAAGTGATAAAACCGTGATTTCACATGGCAGACTACTGTGCGGTTATACGAAAATAATGCATGCCAGTTAGCAGTTACAATTCTCACTGAGCATATGGTATAAAAGGACAAGTCTTAATACTCTTAGTTTTCTACTGTCACAGAGAGGCGACTGGAACAGGGAACCACACAAAATGCAACGACATCGTACAGTATTTTGCCTGAAATGCTAACAAATTATAAGCAACTGTGATTAGCTTACAGGGCTAACATAATACAATATAAAAAGTCTTTTTGCAAGTCTTTCAGTGTGTTTGGAAGTGACCTAACAGGCACTTTGGTTTAATTATGTAATTTCACACTTTTGGAGATAGATACTGATCAGTTTCTGCCTACTTTAAGTCTATGGAAACTGTTATCTTCCAATATGGAGCTGAGTGTCCTGCTAGTTCAGCTTCCCGATGGCCTTGTGTATGAAACTGTTCTTCAGTCGACTGGACCTGGCCCGTAGATTCCGCAGTCTCCTCCCTGAAGGCATTACCTTGAAGAGACTGTGATGGGTACGTAGGGTCCCTGGTGATTCTGACGGCTTTGCGGGTGAGACGGGTGGAGTACATGTCCTTAATAGAGGGGAGAGGGGCTCCACAGATCTTCTCCGCTGCTCTCACGATGCGCTGGAGGCTCCTTCGGCAGGAGGATAAACCGTGTTCTAGGCTCTAAGTCCAAGCAACAGAAAAGATCCTACAGGAAACCTCTTGACTCTCATATTTGGGTGGTGCTTACAGCTGAAGAATTAAGTTGTTGACTTTTTTGAGGGGAAAAAATTGAAAAGTTTAATTTCAAACATAGAGATAATACTGACATTAGCGAGAGATGAATTAAGACGTCTTCTCCATTATTTGCAACTTTTCTTAAAATAAATGTGCTTGAGATTAACGAGTTGAACATTGTTTTTGCAGCAGGACATGAAGAAGCTTGAGCTGTCCAGTCACCTCTGGGTCTTCTGTCAGTGATGCAGTCGCAATCCAGCCTACAATGTATGAACACTTGGAATTGTTTTGAAAACACACAAGGACTTCATCTCATAAGACTTTTTACACATCAGCTCTTCTAAAACACTCAACAACCCAGTTCAGAAAGTCCTTGGTCTGATGATAAAAGGTATGAAATTGACTTTTTATATTTAAGCTGGTACATACGTGTCAGGTCACTTTGCGCATGCGCAGCAGTCCTCAAACAAGTTGTGTTGGGACAGGTGTAAGTGAGCCAGAACTGTAAAAATATTTGCATGAGGGGAATCAAAGTCTAAAAGCATCTCAATGTATCATATTGGGTCATGCTGTAAGGACATACCATCTCTGTAATACAGTCATGATTCCATAATAAATAAATTGGCTAATCACAACACATTCGCTAATGCTAACCCGACGAGCTAACATCCTCAGCAGCTTATAAATACACTCACTGAGGCGGGTCTGGTCTGCTAAAACATCATCATTGATAGGAAAGACTTACCTGTCCATGTCGCCTTGAGAGTAGAAGAAGAGTAGCCAGACTCTGATATAATTGAGTCAAAAAGCTGTAATCGGGAGCACTGAATTACGTCCTGTTGTGTACACATATTAAGTAGCAATGTGAGCTCCCGATTCCAGCTGTTTGACTCAATTCAACCAAAATTCGGACTACTCTTCTTCTATTATAAAAGCGACATGGAAAGGCAAGTCTTTCCTAACAATAGCTAACAATAGCTGTTAGCTATAAGGCCTATGAACATGGCATTGGTTATTTTGTAGCAATGCTTCTTGTTCTGTCCCTATCAAATAAATAAATAATTATGTTTTAGCAGGTGCAGAACCTCAGTGAGAGGATTAATAAGATAGCCGCGTTAGCATTAGCGAATGTGTTGCCACGAGCCTATTTATTTATTATTCGATCATAACTACTAATTTACAGAGATGGGACCTTACAACATGACCCAATATGATCAATTGAGATGCTTTGAGACTGGGATCCCCCTCACGCAAATATTTTTACAGTTCTGGCTAGGGCAGGGCGATATGGCCTAAAATCTCTATTACGATATAAAAAGAAATATCACGATAACAATATAATGGACAACGGACAAATTATTTCAACATTCCAGCCTTATGCCTATTGGGAAGATAAATGCATTTTCATTTAATTTTAATTTATTTTTTGCGCAATACTAATATCCTCATAAATATGATCTACTCAAGCAGTTTACATCCTTCATCTCATTTTACTTTTTAAGCACCTGCCCCTGTGTCCTACACAGTCAGTGTTTATGCTGCTCTGATGGAGCTGAGCGTAACATAAATTATATCGTATCCACAGCAATATATAAAATAATTACAACAATATAAAAAAATTAAATTGCGATGACATGCAATATGATATGGCCCACCTGTCCCAAATATGTCACAACTTCCAGCCGTTCACACTTGTTTGAGGCTTGCTGCGCAAAATGACCTATCATTTTGGAAATGAGGAATCAGGTTCGTTGGCCTGTCGTTATTTTACAGTCCCTCCAGGATTTTACAATGTTGCCATCGCAACTATGTATTAATGCATAATATTAAAATACATTTTAGGGCTGAAACAACTAATCGATTTATCGACGACTAATCGATTATTGAAATAGTCGACAACTATTTTAGTAATCGATTAATCGTTTTCTGGTTACTACAGACTCAAATACAGCAAAAAGGACATGAACATTTTATATTTTTTATGAAAACCAACATATCTGTCCATGTCCCATCCAATCAGAAAGCAGAATTAGCGCTAAGCTACCACTCTATCCCCGGGCTGCCTCTCAGGCACCTCGGGTCTGTCTTTACTTTACTTTTTTAAAATTTCATATAATGTTTAAGCTAAACCCTTCATCACATCTTTTGGAGAAATAGCCCACAAAATCATGCTTTTTAGTGCCCAACAATCACAAAAATTGCCTGCAAAATCCTGGAGGAATTGAAACTATTTGTTACTTGTTACACTGTTGTTCTCTCATCAAAAACATACCAGGGTCTGTGTGACTGGGAGGGCCTCATTTTATATTGTTAATACTAGGTTCAGGAAACTACTGGATATTCGATTCAGCTGTTTTAGGTCAATATTGCATTTTCTAACCAACAAAGTGTAAGATAGTGATAAAGATGTCTTTGACCTAATTATCTTCAAAGAAGGTACTTGAGTCATCTTCTGTACTTGGTAGTTGAGGTCTCCAAACGTTTCGCCTCTCATCCAAAAGGCTTCGTCAGTGAACAAGGTTATGCTCAGCACGCAACTTAGATAAAGACCAGTTGGGAGGAGTTGGGGTAGACCCGGCTCCTCCCCTCTAATCACAGCTACTCTCACCTGTGGGTAAACACCTTTGAAGTAGAGCGTCTGTAACGACCTGCTCCCCCCAGTATCGGTCAGCCCTGTCCTATTCATAGATGATCACTGCTAATTACCTGCCTATTGTTCTTTTGTTAGCTGAGGTATCGTCTTCTTGGACTGGCCGTGTCCTGTCGGTTTTTCCCGAAGCAGATTGGAGTAAAAAGAAGAAAGATTAAATCTTAGTCCACCATTCCGGTTCATGGAGGGATTTTCTTTTCTGACAAAAATAGCTTCTTTTACTCCTCTTTCAAACCAACGTTCTTCTTTAGCTAAAATGTGACCTCCCCGTCCTCAAAGGAGTGATTGGAGGCTTTAAGGTGAAGGTGCACAGCCGACTGAGGGCCGCTTGTGCTTTCTCTTCGGTGTTGATAAAGTCTCTTCTGTAAGACTTGTTTGGTTTCTCCAATATAATGTTCTTTGCATTCTTCTTCTTTGCATCGAATTGAATAAACCAAATTGCTTTGTTTGTGGCTAGGAGTTTTGTCTTTGGGATGAACTAATTTTTGTCTCAGTGTGTTCACAGGTTTGTGGTACACTGGAATCCTGTGCTGTTTAAAGATTCTCTGAAGTTTCTCTGATACCCCGGCTACATACGGCACTGCAACTCCCTTTCTTCTGGGTTCTGTAGTCTGTCTGTCCTGCTCTTTGGGTCTTCCTGCCCTTTGTGCTTTAGTGAAGGACCAGTTAGGATAGCCACAGTCTGAGAGGGCTCTCTGGACATGTTGCTCCTCTTTGGTCTTTCCTTCTGCACTGGTAGGCACCTCTTTAGCTCTATGTCTGAGTGTCCTAATGACCCCTATTTTGTGTTGGAGTGGATGGTTTGAGTCAAACATCAAATACTGGTCAGTATGAGTTGCCTTCCTGTAAACCTCTGTCTGCAGTTGTCCGTTTTCCCCTATGATAACTTTACAATCTAAAAAGGCAAGTTGTTTCTCCTTTGTGTCCTCCCAAGTAAATTTAATGTTAGGGTCCACAGCATTGATGTGATCTGTCTTCCCTCTCTTTAATTTTGATCCACGTGTCATCTACATATCTGAGCCAGTGGCTGGGTTTGTTACCTGGGTATGAGGCCAAGGTATTCTTCTCCATTTCCTCCATGTAGAGGTTAGCCACTATCGGTGAAACTGGAGAACCCATCGCACAGCCGTGAATCTGTCTGTAGAAGTTGCCCCTGAACTGGAAATATGTGGTGCTAAGGCAGATCTCCAGTAGTTGGCAAATGTGGTCAGGAGTGAGCTGGGTCCTATCCGCTAAAGTGCTGTCCTCAGTCAGTCTCTTCCTCACCGCTGTGACTGCTGCTGAGGTTGGAACCGATGTGAACAGTGCAGTCACATCGTAAGACACCATAGTTTCATCTGTTTCCAGCTGCAGGTGTTTGATCTTCTCCACAAACTCCTTGGTGTTTTCCACATGGTGTTCTGTGTTGCCGACTAAAGGGGATAAAATGAACTTGAGGTGTTTCGCCAGATTATAGGTGATGGAGTTGATGCCACTCACAATGGGTCTGAGAGGAAAACCTTCCTTGTGTATTTTTGGCAGACCATAAATACACGGAATAGCCTCTCCCGGGTAAAGCTTGTAATATAACTTTTTGTCAATTATTTCTTCCTTTTCTAGTTTCTGAAGCTGCTCTATAATTTTCTTCCTGTACCCGCTGGTGGGGTCTCTTCTCAGTCGCTCATACGTGTTTTGGTCACTGAGCAGGTGCTTGACCTTGGTCTCGTAATCAGCTGTGTTGAGGACAACAGTGCACCTGCCTTTATCCGCTGGAAGGATGGTGATGCTCTCGTCCTTCTTCAAGGCTGCCAAAGCTCTTCTTTCCTTTCCAGTGATGTTGGAGGGAGGAGGTCTGGAGTTCTTGAGGGCTGCTGAGATTTTCAGTCGAAGATCCTGTGCTTCAGACTCAGTCATCCTGTTGTTCCTGATGGCTGACTCTGTTGCTGTGATGACATCCACTGTAGGAATGGATTTGGGTGTGATGGAGAAGTTGAGCCCCTTGGAGAGCACGCTCTTCTCCGCCTGGGAGAGTTCTCTGTCAGAGAGGTTTTTAACCCAATTGGCTGTAATTTTAGGATTTCTATCTATTTCTTCATTCCCACGCCACTGCCTGCTGTATCTTGGCTGGTTTTGCCCTAAGAGTTTTAGAAACTTACCTTTCTGTCTCTCTTTGGACCTTCTGTGTTGGTCCATCTGTGCTACTTGTGTGAAATTACAAATTTTGAGGAACGCCTCTTCGGTCACACAGGATTTTAATCTCTGTTGGATCGCTAAGGCTTCAGAATTTAGCTTGTAAATTCCTTGATTGAGTCGTCAAAAATTTGGTAATTTTTGACCTAATTACCAAATACCAGGAAATAGCATAATTTCTTTCTTTAATAGAATATTGTTGTTACTGAAATGTGTAATTTCATTGCTGTTATTTTACATTTACAATCAAATATAAAAAAAAAATTAAATAGCAACTAGGTTTAATTCATGCTATTTATTTTAAGGATTCAAAATGACAATGTTGTATAATTTTTTAATTTAGATAAATTTTACATGTTTCACACAAAAAATAAATATTACTGTCAAATGAGGCCTAATTCGTTTTGTAATTAATGGTGAATTGTCCGGGTTTACAGTGTTTGCTCCTCATTGCATCTTAAACTGATTTCTCATCTTATCTCATCAAGCTTCTATCTTGCAATTAGATGTATGGGGCCCATGTAGGCCTTATGGTTTTAACCCACTTTGGCCCCATATGTAACTCATTCAGAGCCCACTTTTAGCCCACATGGGCCAACCTAGATGGGGCCCTCATGGAAACCGCGGACAAACCCACGTGTTACCCATATAGGCATATGGGGCCCAAGTGGGCCTTACTCCAACAAAGTCCGCCTGAAACGAAAGGAACTGCTTCCTAAACTTAGAGAAGAGAGGAAGAAGGGGAACATCGCCTTCCTAAAGTATGACCAACTGGTTGTACATCCTCCTCGATTCAGTTAACATGCCTTACATTTAAAGGTATTTCACTGTTGCCTTTTGTTGGGTTTTTAACTCTTCATGTCATTCTCACACAGTTTCTCTGCAAGTAATTTGGTATTTAATCCATTTGACATTGATGAGGATAAATCATATAATGACCTGATTGACCCAGATAAAAATAGTCTAAATTTAAAGTCAAGAGATACATGTCATTATTATAATGAAGTTGAATTTAATGCACTGTCCAAAAGTAAATCAAATTATAATCAGGACATGTTTTCCGCTTTTCATTTAAATATCCGTAGTCTACCCAAAAATTTTGACTTATTCATGCAGTTTTTATCAACTTTAGAACATCAATTTTCTGTGCTTGCGCTGACTGAAACATGGCTGAATGAGGACATCGGACAATTTTACTCCTTACCTCAATACAACGCAGTACATTTTTGTAGAACTGATAGAAAAGGTGGTGGAGTTTCTATTTTTATTCATGAGGATTTTGAATTCATTGAAAGGAAAGATCTGAGTATTCATCTTACTGAATCTGATGCAGAAGCAGTTTTTATAGAAATTCCAAAAAGTGTCTGTTTTGGGGGTCAAACTATAATCATTGGTTGCATTTATCGACCACCTGATAATGATATTGACATTTTTAATGAGGCTTTGTCCTCTATGCTGGAGCTTATAGATTTTACCAGGAAAAGGAGACATTTTTGCAAGGTCCTTGTTAACAGATTTAAGTGTCAAAAACAGGACATGCATCCTTCTTGGAGATTTCAACATTGATCTTTTGAAACATGAGTTGAATTCCTCCGTTGAGTTCTTAAATACGCTTTATGCTTATTATTTTTATCCACATTGATAAACCCACGAGGATAACGTGTTCATCTGCAACTTTAATTGACAATATACTAACAAATTATTTTGAAAATTCAATCACATCAGGTGTAATGCTCACTGATATTTCAGATCATCTCCCTGTATTTCGGATTTTTACAAATTCTCTGCAAAAAAAGCCAACCTATAGTATGAAACATCGTACATTTACTTCCAAATATGTGGAGTCCTTTAAAACGTCACTGGCTGAGATATCATGGAATGATGTCTTCCGACACCAGGATGCCGAAACAGCTTACCAGACATTTATGAATATATTTTCATCTTTGTTTGAAAAATGTTTTCCATTGGTGCAGAGTAGAAGTAAAAACAGGAACATTTCTAAGCCATGGTTTACACCTGCTCTAAGAAAATCTTCCATTACTAAAAATAAGTTGTACAAAAAATCTCTCATTAGTCCCACACCGTTAAATATTGCATACTATAAAAAATAAATTCAGCAAACTTCTAAAAGATGCCAAGAAAAAATATTTCTGATAAGTTAGGTAATTCATGTGAAAATATATAAAACACCTGGAATGTTATAAATGAATTATTAAACAAAAAACAAACAACACAAACGGTTTCAATGATTCCTTTCTAAATGTTGGTCCTTCATTGGCAAAAAACATTGTAAATACAGGCAACTTTACTTCACAAATTTGCGATCAGCCTTACCCTTGTTTAAATAAATGTGATCCTCCAACTCCTAATGAGGTGCTTCAGATCATATTAAAGATGAGGGACACAGCTCCAGGACATGATGAAATTAAAGCCAGTCTTGTAAAGAAAGTAGCGTCCTCTATTATTGAGCCTGTGACTTATGTTTTCTCTTTGTCACTCAAAACAGGTGTTGTACCAAGAAGTCTCAAACTAGCCAAAGTAACTCCACTGTTTAAGTCTGGAAATTCAAATTTATTTAACAATTACCGACCTATTTCGGTTTTACCCTTGTTTTCAAGAGTACTCGAAAAATTAATTTATAGAAGGATATTAAAACATTTTACATGCTTTTGATAAATCTAAAAATATACCCATAGTGTTATTTTTTATGCAAATTTTTTGTGATTTTATCGACAAACTGTAAATGATCCATTTCTGTAGACATGTTCTCTCTGAAGCCATACTGATGATCATATATGATGCAATTTTCTGCATTTGACACAGTAGATCATAATATTCTTTTAACAAAATTAGAAAATTATGGTATTAAACATATAGCTTTAAAATGGGTGCAAAACTATTTGGACGAGAGAGAGCAATTTGTTTACGTTAACAATCTTAGCTCAAATAGGGGAAAATTATTATGCGGGGTGCCGCAGGGGTCCATTTGGGACCCCTTTTATTCTTAATCTATATTAGTGATTTAAGAGATGTTTGTAAACATGTTATGCCGCTCATGTTTGCAGATGATACTTGTCTCCTATTATCTCACTCTAACTTTGACATATTGATAAGAGAAGCAAATGAAGAATTACAAAATATTTCTAAATGGTTTAAAGTAAATCAACTCGCTCTTAATATACAAAAAACTAACTTTATGATTTTTAGCTCAAAAAACAAAGGAGATTATCAAAAGGACGTAGAGGTATCCATTGATGGTTTCAAAATTAGCCAAGTGAATCAAACCAAATTTTAGGTGTCATTGTCGACCAAAAGCTAACCTGGAAATATCATATTCAACATGTTTGTAGAAAAATAGTGAAATCTGTTGGTATATTGAGTAGAGTTCGCTCTTTAATTGATACTTCATGTATGATAACATTATATTATAGTTTAATTTATCCACACATCATGTACTGTAATATGGTTTGGGGTGCAACATGCCAAACATATCTAAATAAGATTTTATTAATACAAAAGAAATTCTTAAGAATCATAAATAATTCAAATAGATTCTCTTCATCTGCTCCTCTTTTCATAAAATATAACATTTTGACAATATTTAATGTTAACATCTACTGCATAAATATGTGTATGTATAAGTATGTAAATATGCCAAATGTTATGCCTAGAGCTTTTAACAACTTTTTAATGTATTCTTCAGATGTTCATACCTACTCCACTAGGCGCTGCAAATACTTGTATCTTCCCTTTGTAGAACTACAGCCAATCAAAGTACACTCAAATACAGAGGGCCTTCCCTCTGGAATCATTTAGCCCCCGCTCTAAAGACTATACCTACTATGAACTCTTTCAAAAGAGAGCTGAAAATAATGATCTGTAAATAAGTTTACACTGTTAAATTGACATATTTAAATGTCTTGCTTGTTCATGTTATTTTATGCCTGTTTAATGGGATTTTGGGGAGGTGGTTTTATAAGACCTTATGGTCTTCTCACTCTCTCCCGCACGGTATTTTTTTCATCTTCCTTTATGGATTTGTAAACTTGTATTTTAAATGTTATATGTGCAAATAAAAATCTAATCTAATCTAATCTAATATATATATATATATATATATACACAGTCCCGTAATAATATCATCAGTCTGAAGGGGGCATATGAAATCCACGAGGGGGAACAGCTACTATACATACACACTACATACTGTTTTTGGACCATGTTTTGAATAAACAGGAGGGCGTGGCTCGGTCAGTGCTGTGGGCGTGTCCACTTTTCAGTCTTTTTCAAGCCTTCAGTAAAACGCACACTTCGAACAAATATGTGGGGTCTTTTCCGCAGACTTCCGCGCTTTGTAGTAAAATACAGATTGCTTGTTACCAGCCCAGACCTGTCACTGCCTTTGCACAGAGATGCTCACGAGCTGCGGCAGAGGGACGGAGAAAGGGGCGGACTCTCAGAGCGGGGGATGAACAGGGAAAGTGTCTCTGACAGGGAGACGCTGAGCGTGAGACATACTGTTAATAAGACTCTATCAGTATCAGCTATTCTCCGGTCGGGTTTTATTTTGTGAGAGACAACACGAGAGCTGTGTGTAATTACGCACGAGCGCAAGAGAGGGAACTGTTTCTGTAGAGACAGAGAGAGAGAGAGAGAGAGAGAGAGAGAGCGGAGAGAGGAGAGAGAGAGAGAGGGATGAAATTTCCCCTCGGTTTCAGGGAGGAAATAGCTACTTGCTGTGGAGTTTGGGCTGGTCTCTAATCCGGCAGAAAGCGTAAAAATAACACTGCGCACATTAGTGATACGTATCTTGCCCAATTTGTGTGTGTATATATATATATATAATATATATATATATATATATATATATATAATAAGAAACGTACTACTTCTGTTGTTGTTGTTGTTGTTGTTGTAGTGGTGTATGTGTATTTATATTTTTAAACGTTCAAATCTTTATAATGTTTTATGTAATTCAGTGTGTCTCAGAATTCCTTTTTGATTCCAGAAGAGACAAATGAAATATCACAATGCCCAAATGAATGTATGAACAATATTTGGGAGAAATGGGCCTATTGTGCCTATTATGTCTTTGAGGATGAGAGCAGAAACAAAAGATTTGGGTTTACGTGAGGAACGCTCTGAACAAAGGCTTTTATTGTGGAGGGTTCCCGTAAGCGTCTCCATGGCAACGACACAACAACACAACACAACAGTGAGCTCTTCTTTACACAACAAAAACACCACAAGAAAGAGATGAAAACAAGAGATGAAAACAAGCCAATAACGCTTCTAAAATGTGACGTAAATGCTCTGACAAAAAAAGTGACCATCAGTTGTGTCGGTCTTAGCTTTCAAATGAGGCTTCACAGCAGCGGCTCCTGAAGGCAACACATGCCAGTACTGAAGCCTTTGTCCCAATAGAAGCGAGATCAGTTTGGTGAACGTACCTTTACCTGATGGAAGAGTCAAATATCTGTTTACTGCCTGTGTAGTAGGTTGAAAAACGCTATTTCTGAAGTTTAATATTTGAACAAACCCCCGCTCTATTCTTTTGTATATTTGCTATTGTCAGTTGTTTTGGGTCATACACTTCCTGACCAGTAGATGGTGCAGTAGAGCTGCTGTGGGGACTAGAGAGGCTCACGCAGAGCTGTGGCCTGACTAACAACAGCTTCTCTGTCCTCAGAGCTCAGACTCTGTACTCATGAACTCCTGTACAGACTTAGACTCGGAGAACGGACTTGAGGAGTTCACGAGTTTGGACTCGGCTTTTTCAGCGTTTGGAACAAGTGAACTCGATGACATCACAGGAAGTAGCTCATGAACATGGGACTGTGAGCTTTTATAACATTAAACAACCTCATATGAAATTAAAAGGGTGAGACACTGCAGGCCAAGTGGACAGATGTCTTTAAAACAACCCAGTCTCACACGAAACTGTGACAATGTGACAGTGGTCCACACACCAAAATGTGAACGATTTCACACTAAGCTTTTTATTTGTGGAATAGTCGCAATTATCTCCTCCATCAATTTATATTGGAGTCACGTGACTAACAACTGCTTCCGTCGTTTGGAAATAAAAAATGGCGGACTTTTTGAATTTTTGGGGGACATAATGCAATATTATAGCTAATTTAGCCAGTTAATTGCACATTTAATCAAACATCTAGCGAGAAATAGCTCACTTTGAATCATTATGTTTGTGTATTTGTATTGCACGTGCTTGAATTTATGCGTTACATCGATTATTTGTGTCTCGCCTGCAGAAATGTGTAATTGTCGCAATTACACATTCTCTCACTGCTCCCCGAGCAGTGGATATTAGCAAAACAACACAGTTTCGCTCATAGCAGCTGTTTGAAACTCGTGCTTCATGTTGGGTCACGTGATCGATGTGCGTCACCATGGATACGCGCAACTTTAATTCCATATTTCTGTTCAAACCTGTCCATTTATACAGTGTTTATCAAAATCCAAACTTGGACGAGCGTTTAGACATCAAAATATGTAAAAATAATAATAATAAAATAATATTTTTGGTCCCTTTGGCCACACAGTGCCACCATGTGGAATGCCAAGGCATTTTTTTTATATATAGTGGGGAAAATAGCTTGTGCATTTAACATTATATTATTTAATGCAGCTGCCTAGGTGCCCACTTTAGATGAGAGTATAGTGAGGGTAGTGAGCAGCTCACTAATTTGCTGTTTTTGCTGTTTTTTGTTTTTTTAGCACACAAATACAGACTCTGTGTGTCATAGTTACATTTTCTCCATAGACTGTACACAGAGAAAATCAAGTATCCCCTGTAGCATTATACATTTCCAAGTAAAAAAAACACATTTGTTTCTGTGACATAGCTTGGTTATGATAGCGCCTATTTAACGGACAGCTACCTGGTGTACATTTTATCCAGCAAAAATAGTGCATTCCTTTTACTGAACGGAGGCAAATCTAAAGAACTGAAATATACACCCAATGTATGAATTTGTGCCATTATAAAGATTTTATTTGGTTATTAAAATGGCATAAAAGGCATTAGATTTGATTTTGTACAGTGTGTATAAAACCTGCATTTGTTTTTGGGAGGTAAAATGTTACTTTTAATGTAAGTGCAATACAGCATCTGTAGAAAGTATTATCCAGTTACAACACTGTTCACATGCAAGTGTTTTTACATTGTGTTAATACTTCCACTTGTTGCAATTTGTTCATTTTATAAATTTGTGTGTGAAACAGGCACAGTACTCATTATCAAAGCAATACAATTATGATCAACCAAGTTTGTATGTGCATTTATTCTACAGGAACAATATGTTTCATAAACAAGTACACAGACATAAAGGTTCTAAAGCAGGGGTCACCAACCAGGTGCCCTTTGGGGCATGGCCAGTAGCCCTTGAGACTTTTTCTAAAGTGTAAAACACTTCACTTTCTCGAATCTGATTCTTAAAAATACAGTTATTTCTGTTCTTGTGACTCAGTACGAGTTTAAAATAAAGCTATTGATATAATATGGGGTCAAATTCCTATAAGTAAAGTGTGTACGTTTAAATCTTTAGGATTTGTTTTTAACTGGTAGCTCTCAAACAACTCGATGCTCTTGAAGTCGCCCTCGGCTGAGTAAAGGTTGGTGACCCCTGTTCTAGAGTAATCATCTGTACTCAGCTGTGGACTATATTTGCATGAGAGGCGACAATATTTAATTTTTTATCAATTAGCTAATAGGCCCTGGCCACTTTTTTCAGTAAGATAATAACATTTTTGGCTAAAATACAGTACTAATTTGATGAAATACAATTAATTTTGCACATCTTCAATCACTATTAAACAAAATCTGATGGTTTAATTATAAACTTTGATAACTTTCTGTTTTGTCCATGTTGAACAGCTAAAGGGTGTGTAAAAGTATCTCTGGAAGGAGGCATCTGGGCTGAAGTGAAAAACAATACGTTTTATAGTAGAGGCAAATCAAAGGCATTTTCTGAAAGCTTATGGTAAATGGAGTAAGATGATGTAATCATAATGCCTGTACCCCATACCTGTTTTTAAATATTTAGGCTTAAGTACTGCATTTGTTTTTAAATGCACATTTGTCAAGAACCGTGATAGCTATCATCACAAACTAAACTTTGCTGGATCAGTTCTGACCTGATTGTTAATATAAGAGCACTTAAAACTAGAGGGCGCTGTAAATTATTTACATGACAAAAAAATATTTAGTAAACATGTTAAATGGTATGATATTAGCATGCCAATTACATATGTATTATATCATGTGTTGACAATCAACATGAGTACAAATATTTGTTTTTAATAAATGTTATTTTGAAAAAAAATTCCCATGAACCCCCTCCCTACATCTTTACGTCCATCGCCGCCATATTTGAAGTTCTGTAGTTGCCACATTAGGCTTAGACTTTAGGGCTGTGAACATGAATAAATCTAAATAAACCACCCATAAACTGTAGCCGAATTATTAAGAACATTTAGGAACTATGGAAACTATGCTTACTTCACATATACGTTTTGTAATTTTAATGTATCACATTAGTTACTGTCAGCCGAGTGGGTGCACTATTGTGTTAATGCTAACTAGGGTTGACATCCTTAAACCCTATGTGTTTAGACATCAAATAAACCAGCGGAACTACTTAATATCGATAAATTACTGAGGTAGACCTTAAAAATTAGGCAAATTATTTCGGATGGCTATTTATTTTAACTTTTTCCACCACTACGTGGTTTCCTTGGTAACCACAAACAAAGGTCATGAGCTTCAAATAAACGTAATTCGTTGTAATTCATGTTTTTTATGTTTTGAGAACGCTACCGTATATTTAATAACTCATCCCAAGTGTTGTTTTTTATTGTATTAAGTTATAGTTAGGCCCGAGCGGCCTGCCGTCGCAAGGGCCTATTGTAATCGCAACGCAGTGCGCGGAGCGCACTGTACCTGAGTGCGCGGAGCGCACGAAAACAGCGCGAAGCGCTGTCCCCATGTCAACCGTAAACTCACCGTGTAATACTTGTTATTGCATGAAAGTGAATGGGGTATATGGCCAACTGACATACGGAGGTGGATGACGAGCGCTTCGCGCTCGTCATCCACCTCGGACCCACACGGCTGCGTGGGGGTCGTTAAGAGCTTTCCAAAAATGTATAATATGTTGTCGTCGCGAAAGCGACGATATTGTTTTTGCAAAAAATATTATTATTAGGCCCGAGCGGCCTGCCGTCGCAAGGGCCTATTGTAATCGCAACGCAGTGCGCGGAGCGCACTGTACCTAGGTGCGCGGAGCGCACGAAAACAGCGCGAAGCGCTGTCCCCATGTCAACTGTAAACTCACCGTGTAAAACAGTGACTGCCCACACCTCTGGTGTGGGCCCTGTATACTTATAACTGCATGAAAATGAATGGGGGTAGCCCCACGGCTGCGTGGGGTGGTTGAGAGCTTTCCAAAAATGTATAATATGTTGTCGTCGCGAAAGCGACTATATTGTTTTTGCAAGAAATATTATTATTATTCTTTCTTTCTTTCTTTCTTCTGCTCTTTGAGCAGCAATTTGACCCCCTGAACATAGTTGAAAACTCACCAAACTTTGCCCAAAATTCAGGTCCGGTGAAAAATTAATTAAAATGTGTGTTTCGTATTTGGGAAATAAAAATGGCGCGACAGCGCCACCTACAAAAGTGAAAATACATTGCGCCTATGGAGGAGGGGCCAACGTCAACTTTGTCGTAGAGCGACGAGATTTGGTAGAGACATTCGTCATGTGACGACAACCAAAAAATATTATTGTGGCCACGCCCCCTGACAAACCGGAAGTCAGCCATTTTGACAGGAAGATGGGAAAATGCTGAGTCAGCGTTTTCGCTGACGTCGCATTTGAACGAACTCCTCCTAGGGCGTTTGACCAAATGAGCTCCAAATTGCTCCAGCTCATCTCGAGATGTGGGGCATCAAAAGTTATCCAAATTTTTTGGCTAAGTTTTACGGTTTGTGTGCGGCGAAGCCGCAATCTTTACAAAGAATTTTGCTACTTAATGTAAACAACAAATGCTCCCATTCGCACAAACAAACTCCCATTAAAAATCGGAAATATACATTTTATTGACCTTTCACCCCCGGACACAACAAATGTGAAAAAGTGACATTGGGCGCGACAGCGCCCCCTCTAGGCTGAGAACAAAAATGCATAAAATGGATAAACTTTGGCACAAAATAGTTGATGGCATCCCGATCAAAAAAGCCAATGAGACCCATACCGTATTTTGTACGGTGTTGCCATGGTGACGCCCGGGCCCCCATGTTATCCTAATGGGACTGACACATAAATCTCACATTATACACAATTACATTACGTTAGCGCCCTCTGTAAGGAGCTTGTGGACAGTGGTCATAGAAGTACGGCCCGCCAGGGCCGTCCGATGCTGCTTGTGAAATAAAATAGATTTCGGGCGCGCTAGCGCCCTCTGCAGGTTAGAGCCATTATTCAAATGGAGAGGCTAAAAATGTAGTTTGGATGTTTATTGACAAAGATTAATGGCACATGAGGACAATAAATGCAGTGTGGCCGCACTTGCGCTCTCGGTAGGGTTATGGCTCGGCAATGGAGGCGCTAAAGGAGGCACGGCCCGCCTCTTTCTTCTTCTTCTTCTGCTCTTTGAGCAGCAATTTGACCCCTGAACATGGTCGAAAACTCACCAAACTTTGCCCAAATTCAGGTCCGGTGAAAAATTTATTTAAATATGTGTTTCGTATTGGGGAAATAAAAAATGGCGCGACAGCGCCACCTACAAAAGTGAAAATACATTGCGCCTATGGAGGAGGGGCCAACTTCAACTTTGTCATAGAGCGACGGGATTCGGTACAGACATTCGTCATGTGACGACAAACAAAAAATATTATTGTGGCCACGCCCTCAGACAGACCGGAAGTCCGCCATTTTGACAGGAAGGTGGGAAAATGCTGAGTCAGCGTTTTCGCTGACATCGCATTTTAACGAACTCCTCCTAGGGCGTTTCACCAAATGAGCTCCAATTCGTTCCAGCTCATCTACAGATGTGGGGCATCAAAAGTTATCCAAATTTTTTGGCTAGGTTTACGGTGTGTGTGCGGCGAAGCCGCAATCTTTACAAAGAATTTTGCGACTTATCGTAAACAACAAATTGCTCCCATTCGCACAAATGAATTCCAATTAAAAATCGGAAATATACATTTTATTGACCTTTCACCCCCGAACGCAACAATTGTGAAAATGTGACATTGGGCGCGATAGCGCCCCCTCTAGGCTGAGAAGAACAAATGCATTATGGGAAAAATATTAGTTTCTCGGAAATGGATAAAATTCGGCACAAAATAGTTGATGGCATCCCGGTCAAAAAGCCAATGAGACCCATACCGTATTTTGTACGGTGTTGCCATGGTGACGCCCGGGGCCCCCATGTATCCTAATGGGACTGACACATAAATCTCACATTATACACAATTACAGCGCGTTAGCGCCCTCTGTAAGGAGCTTGTAGACAGTGGCCATGGAAGTATGATGCTGCTTGTGAAATAAAAAGATTTGGGGCGCGCTAGCGCCCTCTGTAGGTTGGAGACATTATGCACATGAAGAGGTTCAAGTGTACTTTTTATGTTTACTGACACAGATTAATTGCATATCAGAGCAATAAATGTAGTGGGCGCGTTACACAGGTGTGGTGATAGAGGCACGCCCCTGACAAACCGGAAGTCCGCCATTTTGAAAAATGCTCAGTCCACTAATTTACTGTAAACTGTAAATTGCTCCAATTCGCACATACAAACTCCATTTAAAAATCTGAAATAGACATTTTATGACCTTTCACCCCCGGACACAACAAATGTGAAAAAGTGACATTGTAGAAAAAATTGTGGGGTGCCAAAAAGGTTTCTCGGAAATGGATGATATTCTGCAGAAAATAGTTGGTATCTCGATCAAAAGTCACTGGGACTGTTATTCTCATGTCAGGAAAAGGCCATTCAAAAGTGTGGGAGACCTTCACAAGGAGTGGACTGAGGCTGGAGTCAGTGTATCAAGAGCCACCACACGCAGACATATCCTGGACATGGGCTTCAAATGTCATATTCCTCTGGTTGAAGCATCCTGGTCTTCCATAACACCTCAGCAGTGCCACAGGCTGATTGCCTTAATGCGGTTGCGTAGCATGGATGCTGTCATTCAAGTAAAAGGACTAAGTACATATACAGGATTATAGTTTATATAGTTTTCAGAGGGCCCACATTTCTTTGTTTAAAATTCTTTTTTCGCAGATTTCATGTAATATTCAAATTTTCATTTTGGGGTTTTTACAAGCTGTAAGCCAAATTTTTCCACATTAAAAGAAAGGCTCGACATGGCACTTTGCATGCCATTAGTCTATATCATATACAGTGTTAGGAACGTTACTTTAAAAAAGTAATTAGTTATAGTTACTCACTACTTGTTTCAAAAAGTAACTGAGTTAGTAACTGAATTACTCTATAATGAAAGTAACTCGTTACCAGGGAAAGTAACTATTTGCATTACTGTTAAATAAAAAACTTGCTAAATATCAAAGAATTTTGTATTTTGTGTGTTTTTGTTGTTGCAGTTTTCAAACGGGGGGGGGGGGGGGGGTCCTCTGTGACTGAATGGTATTGACCAGCGTTTGCGCCGCTGTTTAATTAATGTAAGAATACGGCCGTATTCAAAGAGAATGAGGAGGAACAGGACTAAAAGAAACATGTGCCAAGGATCAGGGCAGACTTTACGCACAGGCATGAAGTCTCTCCGTTCATTCATCAGGCAAAACAATGTTTCTGGAGCGGAGCGCGGGGAGAGAGGAAGAAGAAAAGGCGCTGAGAGAGACACAGGGAGGGGGGAAGACGCGTCTCCACCGATTCTGCGTCTTTGGGTTAAAAAATAAGTTCCAACACTACAGATCAATGAATCATTGACAATAATCACCAACTGGATTCTCCCCCGCGGCCGCACCGCGCTGTGGGAGTGACGAGAGCAGAGATGCAACAGTACTCCGTGAGACTCCGCCCACCCTCTCCACTCCTGCTGCGTGAGCTGACATCGCGGCGCTCATTCAGTCCAATTGTAACGGGCCACTTTGTTTACCCAGTAACGATAACGGCGTTGTACCGACGGGGAGAGTAATGAATTAGATTACTCAGTTACTGAAAAAATAACGCCGTTCTTTTAAACGGCGTTATTCCCAACACTGATCATATATTAGTTTCACATTTTAAACTGAATTACATAAATTACTTTTTCCACGATATTCTAATTTTCTGAGTTTCAACTGTAGAAAAGACTCTACCCTGACAGTATTTGACCATTTAAGACAAACTGTGTGATGTATCTGAAACACAACTTAATCTGCTCTTTATGTCCGTGAACTTTCATCTTAATTGCTATGACAATTGGTGCAGTATTTGAATGCTGCCTTTGTAGTTTGTCATAACAACATTTCTACACCAGAAAATGACCACTTTAATTTCAAGCGTCTTAGTAATCATGCATTATTGCTTACATTCAAGTAAACAAAACAAAAAAACATTAATATCAATAAGAGTCAAAAACAGGTGTTTTAACAAGACATTTATTGAATTGAATACTTCTTAAAATCGACATTGACAAAACATTTATACACGTTTCAAACAATTGTCCATTGAAATAAACACAAAACATTTTCAATTTCTGTCATATTATGACATTTACATAATAGATACACATTTTATTACAACATAAATACTTTTAAATAACCTTGTGAATACATTCAAACCTATTTACATCATACACAACACAAAAAACAAGGATCACTAAGTGACAACTTAAATGTAGTTTCATTTAATATTATTTGAACCACTCTTGGTCTGGCCTGTCACCTAGAACCTGTTTGCCCTGGGAGTCCCTACAGAGGCGCAACACCCCTCACAACATAGCTCCTAGGATCCTTCAGGCGCTCAAACCTCTCCACCATGATAAGGTGGTAGTTCAAGGAGAGGAAAGTTTATTAACATTATTAGTGTCATTACAATAGAATAGATGATATACATTGTGTTCATTATATCCAATATTATTATTTACGGTTATGAAAAATACATTATGAAATTAATGGGTACATTATTTAGTTAGTGCTAATTATAAATCTACACTATCATAAAAAATACATGATTACAAATATTACCATTAGTGTCATTAAGAATACGTTAAAAAGTACATAACATTACATCATAAATACATAATGCATACATTATTATTGACATTTATATTACATAATGCAGACATGTATTATTGAAGGGACCCTTTGAACCAGTCAGAATGGTTCAAAACCAGAGACAACAACCTTACAGTATGTGTGCACGCATCACTGTAAGGGACAACGCACAAAATAGAATCAAAACTAAATCAAAGTTAAAACAATAAACAACCGAAAGCCCTAAAACTACAATGCCTAAATCAGCAAACACATGATCCATAGCTAAGAAAACCTCTGCAAATAAATATCTGAAAACGTGCCATTACTGAATCTCCATGATCCAAAATCTAAGCCTATCATCAAAATGGACTCAAACGTTACAAACACAAAAGTATATAACACCCAAATGTTTCCAAAGACAAACACACACATTAATTACAATACAACAAATACATGATTACTGCCAATTATACAAATGTTATATACAATTTTTAAAAAGGGTCAAAGCTGTGAATGCTCAGTAATCAAGAGAGGAATGGACTGTTTAGAGCATGATGGAAAGGCATGGGAAGACAAAGTTGTAAGAGACAAGACAAGTCATATGTAAGGAGCAATGAGATGAGCCGGCACAATAAACAACAGCTGTCCATTTTAACTATATAGTAAATCTAATCTAAACGTGGCGTTTCAATGCATTTCCCCCTAAAAGAACAAACTATCCTTCATGGTCGCTAAAGTATGTTGGCACGACTGAACAGTCAATATCATACTCACTAGAATTTAGATAGAAATGATCAATTAATGTCCCCCTCTCAGTTGTAGGAGATGTGACGTATGAACATAACCTCTTCTACCATAAAATTGCAGAGACTTGTAGATTTCAATACGTCGTCATTAAAATCTCCCATCACAGCCACAGTGGCACAATGTGAGCTCAGCCAATTCAATAACCTGTCCAAGTTATATTTGAATAGAGACATGGGATAAGACGGTGGTCTGTAAACTACTGCTATGATGATTTGGTGCTCTGCAAAATAGTTAACTAAACACTCCAAATCGAAATCTCGTACTGTGATTTCATAGTTAAGGTTTTCCTCACAGTACACGCCAACTCCACCGTACTGTTGGCCACACAAACTAACCAGCGCTGTGTGGTTACTGTGCTGGTATGAGATACTACGGGACGACTATGGAAGGTATAACCTTCAATTTGACAACTATCAAAAGATGAGTCTACAGATAACCATGTCTCTACCACAGCAATACAGTTAGGCTGCAAAAGCTGTGTGCGTGAAGCTAAGTCAGACACATGTCGGGCTAATCCCTGTACATTCATAAAAAATACTGTGAAAACATGAGCCTCTTGTCTGTGCCAGGGCAAACTGTCGACCACGAAGGGAGGCAGGTTCTCTAACGCAGCTTAATGTTGCCCTTGCAGTAAATGGCCTTTTCCGAAAAGTCTTGAATTACAAGACCCTCTAGACTTCGGACGCGACTTAAGGCACATACGCCTGACCCGGGCTAAATATTTTCTTCAGGGACACCACAGCTTCATCTACAGTTATCCCTTGTACTTTATGTATTGTACAGGCCACGCGAGTTTAAGCGGAAACTGTCTACGCCTCTCGCGGTCTTTATTCACCTGTTCTTCAGCTGGTCCATCGGGTAGAACCAGTCAGGTCTGCTGGGGTACGGGTCTGCTTCCTTCTCTTCGCGCCCACTCTATCGTCATCGAATTTCACGTAAATAGCTAAAGGAAGCTTTTGTTCTGCGATCTTCGACTATATGTGTTACAATGCCACATACCCCATTTACTAGACCGTCAGAAAGATCTATGTTTTTACAAAGCACAACGCGTGCATTAACGCCGATATGCAGTGTCTCCGCCAAACTGGGTTTTTTGGACTTTTTGTTGAGACACAGATGACCACGGAGTTCCTTAATTTTACCTGAGCCTTTATCGATCCCAAAATCACGCGCATCAATGGTCATCACTTCTGAACAAACGCTGTTAAGTTTTCTTAAGTTATATTCCAAAACATTAACCTTTCTCGCGAAAAGATGCAATACGTCGGGCTCTTCGCCTGTTTCACGACGCTTCAATATGTCTATGTCGCTTTGGAGCATGGGTGTCCCTCTCGTACGCACTCTTAACCGGTTTAAGAGGTCCGCGAAAGTACTATCTTGTTGTCTACACAGTTTTAACTCGGCTACTTTAAATAAATCGGTGAAAAAATCACGCCTACTTTTTCTTCATACAGAACCTTCCCCCAATAGGAGCTAACTGATAAAAATCCCCGACCGCAATCACGCAAACGTTTCCAAATCTAATCTCCTTATCCGTCTGTTTAATTTGTACCAACCGACCCTCAATCCAATCAAACACCCTTTTGTCAACCATCGATATTTCGTCGATTACAACAATTTGAACATCGATGTATCTAGCGCGCAGTGTACTTAACTTTTTCTCCGAGCTGTTTTGGTTTTTCTGGAGGATTAACAGGAATACAAAAACGTCGAGTGGATTGTCGCCGCCTGTAAATTATACGCTGCTATCCCGGTCGGAGCCGTTAATAAAACGCTGATGTTATCGGGACTGTGGCAAATTGGAGCCAATAACCGCGACGCTTCGTACTGAATAGCCCTAATCAGGTGACTCTTCCGGTGCCAGCTCCACCTGATATAAATACGTGCAATGGCTCAGGGTTGTTACCGGCAACCTTGTCTAAGCACCATTGCCGTATTTTGTAAAAAATGGACAGCTGTTGCTCATTCAGACTTCGCACAGATGCGAGACCCTCTGGACGACTCATAACATTTGTCCTCTCCAAATGACAAATGTCCTCGTTCCTTACAGCTAAGTCAGGGATGGGCTCTTGCTCATGCTCAGAGAGGACCTCCTGCAACATCTCCCTAAACTCCTCCTTCGACTCCAACCTTTCAACTTCCAGCTCTGGGCAGAGATCGGCCCATGCCTCTTCCAAAAGCCTTCACAGTCCATTGCCTCTTGGATCTCATCCAGATCCTCAGCCTCCACTTCAAAACGACACCTATTAGCGTCAACGATAGACTTGACCGAATGTACCGACCCGTCACTAAAGCACACTTCCCCATTTTCATAAAAGTCCTTATATGTTTCGTATGGAGCCGGCTTAAGGTCGGCTTCATCGCGATACGGTAAAAATAATTGAAGGATGCTTAGATGGAATAACTCTGAATCTTTTGTCTCTGAAAACCGTGCATATCTAACAACTGCGGGCTTGGTCCGCTCCCGTTTAGCGACTGCACCTAAAGAATTCTGTAAAGGAATAGCCTTTTTACATGTATCTGTTTGACTAAGTACACGGTATTCAGATACAAAAGAAGCGATGCACATATCATTAAACGTACTATCGTTTGGCCTACTCTTAAAACGATCTATAATGTTGGTCATCCAAATATCATCCGAAGCCGAATCACCATCTAGCTGACTGATAGGTTTGCTCAATCTAACCATGTTGTTTTCCCGTCGGAATGATTCTACTTTACGTGAGAATTCCTTAAGATGCATGTTTGTAACGCGATAAACAGCTTCCTGCGCAGAGACATCACGATTATGCAAATAACACGCCCTAACTTTTTCAATGCCTCTTTCGCACTAACATTATCTTTGGAAGCTTCTTTTTGGGCAGCACCCAAGAGCAAACCCATCTCCCTCTCCGCCTTAGAAATATATGAAATGATATAAACTATGCACGCCCACGCATCTACAACAACTGAATATCCATATTCGCATCCCAAGCATCCAACAATTTCGCGTTATAATTAATTAATCCAGACTTCCTTAACCCCCGCTTTAAAACTACATGAGTGTGACCGCCTAAAGCCTGGTACACCATTTCAAACGACTCCTGTGTTAAACGGCAGCTGCAAACAATGACTCCACACTATCAATGCGGAACATTCTCAATCTACGACAAAGCCTTTATTAAGTGAGTCATAAACGCCACAGCTTCCTCTTAAGGACATTATCGTGTTCGCGTCCGGGCTCTGTTTTTTTAATAACTGTAACGGCATGGCGGCAGGACGTGGGCAATTAAAGCGACACTTCTTTTTGCACCTTTTTACACGTTTATGGAGTGACTCATTGAATGCTGCTGCACTGAAGTAACTTTTCCAATAATGTTGATCAGAGGGTAATACAACTTACTATTTATCCAATAAAGCTCAATTCCTCCTCGTCTGTATTAACTCGAGCCTTGGGGCATTCCGACCCAATATAACAACAATGCACATGTGGTTCCGGCTGCTGAAACTCACACGATAAAAGGAATCTATAATTCGCCTATCGGTGAGCCGGGGACTTAAGGACTGTATTTTGGAATTGCCACCGCTGATCAAAGCATACGGGCAACAGTTGTGGGTGGCGACGCAAAAGATTCACATCTGTCTGCCCAATTTATCCTTCTACTCTTCTGGTACTACCTTCTATTTAAAGCGCCGCAGGAATCGCCAACGCAGCTCTGCCGAACTAAAATGAACAGAAACCATGTTGGAATACGAGGCTGGCGCCCATCGCGATTATGGTCTTCAGTGTGGGATTGCCACAGTATGGGGGTGTGTGGCTCTAATGGGCTTTCAAAAAACGATAAACCGCTATCAACTGTAATTAAATTTTCAAGATCTTCATTTGCAGCAGCAGTTACCCGAACCTGACACGCATGTCCCTTTCGCAAGCTATGGAAACCTTCGATACAACTGCCTTACTTCCAACTGTCAGGCCATAAACAGAAATTTTAAGATTACGCGCAATCGGACCTCCGCGTGCAATACCCGTTAATGAATGACCGGCACAAGTATCGAACGGGCCTCGGGGTGTGAAACGTATTACGCCCAAAGGAACATCTTTGGGACATTTTAGCCTCATTTTCCTGTTCAGGAGAAACTAACTGACTGTTCCCTCCGCGGAGCAAATTTCAGTACACCCTGGAAGTAGTGGTCAAGAGCATTTTCCTGAAGCCATATCTGCAGGCAATAAGAAGGTGTCCTGGAACATACAATGACGCTGCTCGTTCATGGAGATTGCTATCATCTAAGTCTTTCCCTCTCCTGCACTGCCTGTCCTGTGCCTCCTGTCCTGCTGTCCCTTGTGCCTCCTGTCCCCTCCCTTCGCCCCCTGTGCTCCTTCCTGCCTGTTCCTTTTGCCGCCGCCCTTCGCTGCCGCCCTTCACCCCTGTCTTGTGACTGCCTACTGTCCCTGTGCCCTCCTGTTTCTCTGTGGCTTCTTGTCCCTCCCCCCTGTCCCTGTGCAGCCCTGTACTGCCCCTGCGCCCGTCTGCCCCTGCGCCATCTGTTCCCTGGTGAGTCTCGTCCCTGGCACCTGTCCTTGTCCCACCTGAGCACATCATTGCATTTTAGAATCTTTTAAAGTGATTCCAATATAGTAAAATAGGCAGGCTCGACCCCATCTGTTCCTCTGCCTCGCCTGTCCCTCTGCCTCCTGTCCCTGCGCCTCCGGTCCCTGCGACCGTTAGTTCCCTGCCCATAGCTCCTCTTCCCTGCTCATGAACTCATTAACCACTCCTTCATCAAACTTATGTCCAAATAACATGCTGGTGTTTGCTATTAAGAACGGCGACTTGGCGCCTACCGACCCGTCCGTCACGGATTGTATTCATATGGCCTTTTAGAGTAAGTTATTCGCTTTAATTTCAAGGATAAACCATCGTCCATGCTCGAGCAGGTTAAAAGCTTAGTGTATCAATAATATTAGAAGGCACGCAGGTCGCCGGACCATGAGTTCCCCTTGGAACCCCTTTAGGCAGACGTACATCTGATAAAGTAATATTGAGCAGCCACACTAAATGCTGTTCGACATGCTTCAAACACGCGAGTTCAGGAGGAATTATCTTAATGTAAATTGTTCATTGAGCATTCCAGCGGCATTGACCTTTTAACTTTAGGAGTTACAAGATGTAGAGGATCCACAACTCCTCTAACAATCGGCCAGCGGGCACCGGCGAAGGACTAACTTCCTTTGCATGATGTGAATAGGCGTCCGGAACAACCTCACAACAGCCCAGGACATTCGGATCACCATAAAAATCATCTCTCTACAAGGATAAGACCTGGTTGATAAATAATAACTTATAGCACACGCAACAATGTGTTCAGGACCGTGTTCAACTTCTCCAAACGTTCCTTCCAAATCAAATTATCTCTGCCCATGTTGCTTGATTTCCTTTTACGATATCTGGTAGAAGCAACACGAGTAGTGTATAGTCATTTATTTGGTATTATTAACTTTACTTATTAGGTTTTTACTTTTGCTAGTTTGGGACATCTCTTGTACTTTTCGTTTATGGCCGGCCCTAACATTCTTGTTTGTGCTTTTTAAGTTATCTTCATACTTTTTATGCTAGCTGCCCCGGAGCTTGTTGTCTAGTTCATCTTGTGGTATTTATGTTGCATCGTGCCTTTTTATCTTTTGTCTATATCTTATTATCAATATAATTTAGTTTATTTGGCTGCCTTGATTGCCACCTTCCTTTTCTCTCTAATAAATACATCGTCTCTATTTAAGATTGATGCAGCCTTTTTTCCTGTCTATAATCTACATTTTTCCTATTTTAAGGTTGGACTGCAGTGCTTGTTGCAGCCTTCTTTCCATGCTCTATAATCTACTGTTTCTCTATATTTAGGTTGGACTGCGTGCTGGCTTGCAGCTTCTTTCCCTGTCAATCTACATTTCTATTATTAGTTTGTCTGCAGACTTCTTCGTCTATAATCTACATTTTCTATAATTCTAAGTTGGTCTGCGCCTTCTTTCCTGGTCTATAATCTAATTTCCCTATATTAGTTGTCTAGCAGCTTCTTTCGCCTGTCATATAATCTAATTCTCTCTATGATTTAGTTTGTCTGCAGCCTTCTTTCCTGTATAATCTAAAATTTTCCTATATTTAGTTTTTTGCAGCCTTCTTTCCTGTCTATATCTTACATTTTCCTATATCTACTTCTCAATGTTTCACGCAGTCTATCTTTATTGTGGCATATTTGTTTTTAAATGTTTATGCTTTTTGTTTGAATGTACTTACTTATCTTATTACATTTGTACATCTCCTTCAGTTTTATGACTAGCTGTGAATGGGATCTACCTGTCTAACTAGTATTGCTACCCATAGAATAGTATCACTTGGCACTTCTAAACAATTATGGGTCACAGGGGTTTTAACCAAAGATTACCAGTTCATAATGAAACATGTAATATTTTCTAGGTGATTGCTAGAGACCAAAGGCCTAAGGTAGCTTACAACCTATTTAAGCACGTCCAATCGACAACGTATATATGCTACACATAAAGTTCTGCTGTGCTTATCTCTCCTCGGTGGCCACGTATTAAGTCTTTGATTATTTGTGTCGTATATGACTGAGCCATCTAGAGCACATCGCGCAAAGACTATTGTATTTTGATGCATTACTTTTAAGATGTTTAAGACCGCGTCTAATTTTCCTATGATTTTCTGTGTGCGCAATACAGCCTGTGAAATCGATGAAAGACAGAGTTACCGTCGGCACATTTTACATTTGTACGGCACACTCTACTGAACGTGTCACAAAGAACTGTTGCTTTCTGGTTGCTTACGCGCGTTCTCATAGTATATTTTTAGAGTTCGTACACAGTGCCCTTACAAAATTCCTGAAGAGGAGTAAACCAAAGCATCCCTTGTGGCAGCCGGGTTACACACAACATCCACTATTATTACATTCACGATCAGTTTTTTTTTGGGGTTTTTGGGTTGTTTTTTTTTTTTGGGAACTAAGGACTTGGCTTTAACTACCTTTTTACCGCTTTGGCTTTTGGTCAGAAGTGTCAAGCTTCTGAGGGGAAATGACCTCAGGCGCTTCACAACTTTCAGATTAACCACCACGACACATGCCTGTACTCAAACAACTTTAAGCAACTCCATACAGCTCAGTAACGCGCAAAAAATGAGCATTAACAATCATCCAGGCTGCTAAAGTAAAACTACTTACACTTTTACCATTCAAGGTCACCATTCCCCAGTCGCACTACGACTGTTGTGGTTCACCACCGGCGTATCTACCCTGTTCTGTAATGAACTGCCAACAAAGTGTTGCCAACATCGTCAGTTAGACATGCTCATAGTGTGCCAAACATCATGTCGTAAACCACCTTAAGGTCCACATCAGGAACCGGAAACAATAAGCTCACTCTTACTAATTTTGCAGTCCCCAGCAACGGCTGACTGAACTCAAACTTACGTTGACCATCAATAACTGCTCTCTTGGGCAAGTCTGAATGGTAGTAAGAACATCATGCCCATGAGTCAGGTCGTTATCCCTAAGCTCTGTGTAAATTGCATCACCAATCGATTAATAGTCCTGTCTGAAATCCTTAGCTGCATGCCCGGGAAACACACTGGACACAGTGTGCCTAGCTAATGCCACCAGAGACTTTGCGCTAGCACCCACTGCACCCCTCCATACGGAACCCTGCTATCACGCTGATGAAAACTACCCCTAACACAACTCGGAATATCAACTGGAACACTATCCTCCATTAAACAATATCACACACACTAAAAAGGACCTATCACCTCCTTCTCTTATCATCGTACTACCAAACTGTGATAGGCTTTCACTATCATACATTCTATGTCAGACTGTGCCACAACAAATGCAAGACTTATCTCTGTCCTGGCGTTCAGAAGCGCTTCTCCTCGTCGACAGGATGGTGGAATGCTGCGACGTGGGAAGAGGCTGCCCCGAAGGAGGGGCTGGTCCTCTTCTCTACAAGTTGCAAACGAAAACACATAAGCCATTAGACATCTCTAAACTTTAACCTTATCATCACTCTGTTCAGTGTAGCTGGTGTTGAAATTATACTTAAAAATTAAAAATCAGATCAGTCACCTGTCCATGAAGCCACTGGGCCATCGGGGGAACTGGGTGGTGATGTCCTGAATCACCCCCACATCGACGAACTGCAGCTGCATAAGAAATCAATGTGTTAGATACTATTTCATGACAAATCATAGAAGTCAATTATTAAAATGTACACACACCTCGTCCTCCAGGAAGCCGTCTCCAGGATGACCACGTCTGAGCGGTTGACGTCGGGGTGTCACCTCCACGACAGCTGCGCCACCTAGAGGACAACATTTTTAATAATCAAAGAGTTCCCGTGTAAAAAACGTATTCAGCCTCTTAAACACGCACTGACCTGTCCTCCTCATTGAGACACGGAAGCTGGCAGATGGAGCCGGGGTCTCAGCCGCCACAACCTCTTGTGCTGCCCGCGGCCCCTACAATAAACAAAATAACAAATAAAGCATTAATTTTCTTTAGAATGTTTAAAAGCACAGTCTTAAAAACACCACCTGCGCGTTTGGGCCGCAGTCTCTTGGGGCAGCACGCTGCGACGCCTCTCCTGAGACGTCTAAAAGAACAAGCAACAGAGTGTTATTTTACCCAGCTCAGAAAACATGATTAACAACTATATTTCACATGAGATTGATACTTACCTTCTTCCGAAGGAAAGGAGCCGAATGCCCTGACCACAGCCGCCGTTGTGATGGAAAAGAGATTGCGCTCCATCTCCCACCAGCATGGCAGGGTGGGTCTGACAGCAAGGCGGACAGGGGAATGGCAGAGACACACGGTCTCACCTCAAAAACAAAGGAAACAGACAGTTTATCACACACTCACAAATCGTAACCATAGCTTTATAGAGTAGTACACTAACCTCCTGGGCCGCAGCCAGTCCCTTGGGGTCGCGTTGGGGAACCATGGGCTGAGTGACAGGATAACACAAAGCAGTCAGTATAATGCAACTTCAGGAACAATGCTTAACAAAACAGCGAACAGTGTCTCACCTTGCTGCACCTGTCGACCTTTGGATCCACTCGCGAGGGGTGGGGTGTCACGGCGGCGGCTCGGGACCTCACTTTGGGAAACCCTCTGGTGGCCTGGGCAGACGGGGAGGAGACACGGCGCAACAGCGCAGCGTCAATCCGCTCCAGATGCATTTAGCACGCCTGCCACAGCGCGGACGAGGATGGCATGCCACG
>VHKM01001087.1:0-95438 GCA_007210695.1 Neogobius melanostomus
TCTGATTGAAAATGGGAAATATACATTTTATTGACCTTTCGCCCCCGGACACAACAAATGTCAAAATGTGACATTTGGTGCGATAGCGCCCCCTCTAGGCTGAGAAGAAAAAATGCATTATGGGAAAAAAATTAGTTTCTCGGAAATGGATAAAATTCGGCACAAAAATAGTTGATGGCATCCCGGTCAAAAAAGCCAATGGGACCCTTACCGTATTTTGTATGGTGTTGTCATGGTGACGACCGAGGCCCCCCATGTTATCCTAATGGGACTAACACATAAATCTCACATTATACACAATTACAGCACGTTAGCGCCCTCTGTAATGTACGTTTGGACAGTGGTCATTGAAGTACGGCCCGTCAGGGCCGTCCGATGCTGCTTGTGAAATAAAAAGATTAGGGGCGCGCTAGCGCCCTCTGCAGGTTGGAGCCATTATTCACATGGAGAGGCTAAAAATGTAGTTTTGATGTTTACTCACAAAGATTAATGTCACATCAGGGCAATAAAATGTAGTAGGCACGTTAGCGCCCTCGGTACTGTTACAAAAGCGCTAAAGGAGGCACGGCCCGCGAGGGCCGTTCGATGCCGCTTGCGGCTTTAATATTCTTTCTTTCTTTCTTTCTTTCTTTCTTTCTTTCGCACCGTCGCAATTTTCACCCAGTGAACATCGACGAAAAGTCACAGATTTTGGCCCAAAATTCAAATCCGATCCGACGCAACTTTTGACTATTTCCAAATATTGAATTTCAAAATAGTGGCGCGATAGCGCCACCTCCGTTTCTTTTTAAACATTGCGAGATAGGACTTGGCCAAAAATGAAGTTTGTCGTAGAATCATAAAAATCGGTACAGACGTGCATCATGACAAGTTGAGCAAAAATATTATTACGGCAACACCGTCCGCCATATTGGGTGTCGGCCATTTTGGATGACAGCCCGCGAAGCGGGAATCCGCCTTTATTTTTCACTTTGTACAAAATCTATCTCCTAGAGCGCTTATCGGAACGACCTAATTTTGGGTGGAAAATAATCTTGAGAAGTAGAACTTTAAAAGTTATCCAAATTATTTTCTAAGTTTTACGGTTTTTATGCGGCGAAGCCGCAAACTGTACGAAGTATTTGAGATTTTTCGCAAACAAAAAATGGCTCCCATTCGCACATATGAAGCCCGATTTCGCTCATTTTGTTATCAGTTGTTAAAGTCACAGTCCTAAACACTTTCATTTGGCAAAATTCAAATTGGGCGCGATAGCGCCCCCTATAGGAATTATATGGAGAGTACAAATTTGAGTTTTACGAAAATTAAAATAATTTGGCACAAAATTCTATTTGGTCGTTCCGATCAGAAAAGTCAATTGCACCCATGCCATATTTTTCACGGTGTTGCCGTAGCGATGACCAGAACGTCCCATTTTATTCTGATGGAAAAATGTTAAACTCCATAATTCAGCGAGAAGTGAGGAACCAAAGGTTATCCAAAGTACTTGGATAACCTTTGTGGATGTTCTGGATGTTCTTAAAAATATACTTCAGTTTGCAGATATAGTGTGATACAAATTCGTACTAATTTTTCTCTGTATAATGTCAAAATTGAGCACGGAGTGCGCGTTAGCGCATTCCAAAAATCCTAAAACTAAGACCCTGAGAAATAAGTAAAAAACAAACATAAAGGCAGTAGCAATACCATAATTTTAGATTGAGGGAGACAAAAGGGCGCGAAGCGCCCCCTTGCTTTAGGCAGGGCAGTCGGCGAGGGCCGATAATCGCCGCTTGCGGCTATATTTATACATTAACTCTTGTTACCCTTATTTATTACTATTAAAACAATAACAGGCTTTTGACCTTTTTCTACCCTGGTTACATTGTTTTATCATAAATTCCCTTTGAGACAATATAACTATATTTTAGACATTATATTGTTTACTGCCTTCGAGCCAAAAACTTCGTTTTAGTTTTGTTTGTTAGAAAGGTCGTTCTAAACGCAAATGTAGAACCTATTATCTTGATCATATTTGTATGAAATGCACTGATACATTATGTATTCTTAAACAACCTCTACATTTTAGTCGAGTTTTAAAAGTTTAACCACCAATACTATTCAAACTCCAATGGATGCGTGAATGTCTTTTTGTCAGATCCAACCTGTCTCTCAGGTTACCTGCAGAATGAATGTTATACTTTGCAAACATCCACACATCATTATAATTTCTACAAACTTGCCGACCAAGTATGACTTTTCGTCAGAGTCGAGTTCAGTTATCATGACTTGAATATCAATCATTACTATCAATCGCAAGTTAAAATATGTGATGAGATAATAAGGGTTTCTTTCTCTTGCTTGGAAACACAAAATAGATACACAAAAGATACTGATGCTCAGGTGCGACCGCCAGACATCCAGAGCCAACCGACATTTCTTCTTCCATGCTGCCTCCTGCAACAATAAAGAAGCACACTCCGGCCTGCATAAGGCCACATTTTATCATGCCACTGATATTACTGTTCTCTGCTCATCAGCTCCTGTCCTGAATCAGACCCTCCTGCATCAGAATTTCTCCTGCAAAGTCCCTGTCTCTGTGGGAAATGAACGTTATCAACCTGGAAAGAATATGGATTAAAACATGTTACACACTCAGTACATAAAAGTTACTAAAACATTCACACTCTTTAATATACTTTTATAGTAAATATAAAAAATGCAATCATGGCGTTAGTATGGTTAGTATAAAACGATAATTGCATTACACACTTCCTATTTTTAAGAACAACGGAGTTTCATTTAGACTACGTCACGTTATTTCTGATGCTTTCCCTGTGTTTAATGATCAGGTTTTAGACTTGAAATTAATTGTTTTCTCATTATTTGTTTATTTAGGTCAGAAAGAGTCACAATTATTTCTACAGAGATCAAATCGACTCTCCTTCTTGGCCCCTCCTCTTTTCAACAATTATAACGAGCTCCGTGTGCACCCAGAGTCGTGATGAATGTTGAAAACTGGGCAATATCATAAGTGTGACCTTTTGAGTGACTTTAAAGATACCGGATTTACACTGATTGTATTACTTTTGCTATTTTGAAATAAAACACGTTTGCCAGCACAAATTTCAGATTTGACGACACCGTTTTACTTACACTGTATGCAAACCTCTTCATCAGACTGCATACAACTCAATATCACGGCCTCAGATCTGAAATCTTTTTTATTTATTTTTTTTATTTTTTATTTTTTTTATATTAATAATTTTATTTATTTAGTAAAACCACTTACAGACTCACAAGACAATACATTGATATAAGACAGTACAGTAAAGGAAGTGGAATGTGTACAAAGGCAACATAAAAACAAAAAAAAGTGTAGTGTGTGTGTGTGTGTGTGTGTTTGTGTATGTGTGTAGTTAGATACGTTTTCCTTTTGTTCTAAACATATTGGACATAATCTAGAAACGTATGGTTCAATGTAATAAAATATGAGGACAAAACTCAAGACATGTTGGTTTTGAGATGTCATCTTAGCTTTAAAAATTCCAAGTGCTGCTTCGATCGTGCTCAGATCTGAAATCTAAGAATGTGGATTCAGCCTCCACTGACAGTTCTAGGCAAACAACACAATATTTAAACTTAAGCATCCAAGGGTTTTCCAGTGTAAGTGTAAATGATCACTTTTTTCACCAATGCTCCAAATTAAAATACACCAGTATCTGCTGCTGATCAAAATATAGGACTTCTTCTTTTGCCTAAAACCGAAGCCGACAATAAAAACACTGCATAGTCAATTTCTGTACAAAACTCACTCAATTTACTTAAATTAAAATAACAATTATCTTTGATCAATTTTGGGAAGTTCAGAGACAACACTTACACAATCAACAAATGGTTAAGCCTTAACCCTCCTCGGGTACTAACCACAAAACAAGCTAATTAATCCCTACCACTCCCATCAACAAAACTTTTCACACGAGAATGGCAACCCGTGTATATTTACCCTCCAAAGTCAAGGGGATAATATATTATCAGCTGTAACGGAGCAACGCAGCTGTGCCACACAGTAATTTGAGAATTACTATACTGTTTTTGAGAGGCTAAAATTATATCACTGATTGAATATTCAAGATCTCTCTCTCTGTCATTTTATTTATTTAATCATTTATTTATTTTACATAAATTCCCAAGATCCACTGCAAATCAGGTAGAATTGAATTTTTTCTAAAATATTAGAATTAATATATTACTAAACCAATAACGGGCCTTAGCTTCACCTAAACTTGCCTCGCTACATTGAATCATTTTTATTTTATTTTTTTTAATTTTTTGTGTGAACCTCTATGTTTGTTAGTTATTTATCACTCTGTAAATGTGTTATCTCTTAAAATATTAAATTACATGTATTTATTTATTTCATTATCTACTTTAACTTGATTATTATGAAGCCTAGGCGTTAATTCAACCTGGTAGACTAATTTCAGCATCACTGACCTCCAGCCAAAGATCACTCCCGAGAGGGCCACACCTCCTCCTCAGCCATCAGCGTAAGAGCCGCACCTTCGTAGCAGCCAATCATCGCCCTCGGTCCCGCTTTTAAGCCGCAGCAATCAAGGTCCGTTCGCTTCCCAGCTGCGCTGCGACCCGCCTCCACCCCATCTCCGCCTCTTCCGTCACGGCTTCTATCCGCGCATCTTCGCGGGTCTTCCATACCACCACCAGTGTCCAGGCTCCGGGGGAAGACATCCCTAACTCTAAGCTGTTTACCTACACTGACTTATACATCGATGTCTACCGCCGGGGTCTGATCGCCAAAACGAATATACATGTCAATAAATCTTCCTAATAACTGCTTTCGTCTGTTTGAGTCTATCCAGGTTGAAATAGCTGTTCAATTAAGATGCAAACACATTGACCAATTTTAGCATTCCAAAAGGTCAAAAAATAAAATATGAGAATGATAAAGATAAGTGACCAGTCACAGGAATGAGGGACACAAGTCGATTTTGGGCATTTTGAGATTTTCACAGATTATTAAAGTGTAGTCTCCAAGCTTTCCAACGATGTGTAACACATGGAAATTGGATAATATTTGGAGGCGTAGCGGTGATTTGAAGTTAACAACTCAAAAAAGGCCAAAGGGCTGAAAAACCTCTCCAAAGTTTTGGGCCATTCTCACCTCTCTGCTGTTGGGAGTGACAATAGGGCCCATTTACATCTCATTGGGATAAGCCACACCCCCTGTCAAACTCCCCCTCAAAGCAGTAAAGCACTAGCCTGGCTAACGCCAGACTGCTGTGTGCGCTCGAATCTTTTCGAACTTCAGAACAGCCTGGGGACCATGGCCGACATTTTTCCATGGATTTGGGCACCAATCACAGAACGAGGAGGGACGGTAAGACGATGACGCGCTATTTGACATACGGAAGCTTGTAGTTTGTTTAGGGATTAAAAAAATATTTACGGATCCAACATGACAGCAGCAGACGCGATGCCATCTTTCGATCAAGCTTTAGACCGTCAAAAGTTTACAGCAGGTACGTCATACGTCATCTGATACCATGATACGATTGGCTATGGCTACGTGCAGACGCATGAGAGACATTCATAGCGCCCAATAAACGGCTATGGACAATCGTAAACCACACCTCTCCTACGAGAAAATTAATTGGTGGTCCCAAGACTAAATATCACTTGTGATTTTAGTCTGGCGTTAGCCAGGCTAGTAAAGCACAGGGAGGGAGCAACAAAGTTATTGCTTCTACAACAAACCATTGTTTACAAGTTTCATTATGTGTATCTATCTTATTTTTGGTTTCATGTATTGATCTCACCTCACAGCAGAAGGTTGTTATTGTTCTTTGTAATTTTTTAATATCAATTGATAAACTGTCACTGGCTTGAGAATGTGTTGTGTAACATCTGTAACTTTTATGTTGAAAATATTGTTAATGTTCAAATCAAAACCTGTGATATATTATATACAGTATGAGTATGAATCAGAATCTGAATAGATTTTATTGCCATTGTCGTTTTTTGCTAATGATAAATAATAAGCAATAAACTATGGAAAATAAAAAGAATATATCAATCAATAAAGCAAATCACTCAAACATTGCTTAGAGAGCGCTTTTCATACCAGAATAATAAGATAAGTTTACAATATATTTAAAAACAAGAGAAAAGATCTTTGGGTATTTTAATGTTATTGCGGTGCTCTGATTCATGAAACCTCACACAGTAGACTGTTTTTTCACATTAACCCCCAAAAAAATCAGTCTTTAGATGTGCAATTCTTGTAGTCATACTCCAAAATATTTTCTGCTGTTATCGCAGCAAAAGGAGGTTCCACAAAGTATTAAGTCATGCTGTATGAATACTTGTGCACTCCCCACTTTTCAAAAATTACAGAAGCATGTATCATTTTGCTTTCACTTCACAGTTGTCTGTTACTTGTGTGTGAACTTTCAGTAAAAAATTCAAAATAAAATCTTTATGTTTATGGTTGTAAACATGACATAATGTACAGTGAAAATGCTGCTGCTTCCCCCCAGTCCCTCCCTGTGTCCGCTCCAGCCTCAGGCTGAGAGAAAGTTACAGACTCCAGACATAAGTAAGGATTAAACAACGAGGAGCCGTGCATTAGACGGTTATAATGCACGACGCGGAGTCAAGAACACCACGACGCGCAGCGGAGTGGTGTTACTCCGCGAAGCTCCGCTTATACCATGGTCCCACAAACGTAACATTTTATAACAAATGTTGTTTTCATTTACTAAACTCGCTAAATATGCCAAACTACAGGGACTATTTTATGTGGGCTTTTAAGCGGCCACTGTCTGAACGGCGAGCATTCTCTCGCTGCTGCGAGGATCTCCGTCAGGCTCAACGAAACAACATAAGCACACGCTGCATCGCCAGACTCACAACACAACAGGACTAACCTTGCTCTTTTCCGTGGAAGTAAACACCGATATGTGGCACTCCTGGGCAGGAGTTATTTCACTTTTACGCTGTTTAACCTAAAGCTAGTTAGCTAGCTAGCTAGCAACATGTAGCTCAACGACCTCAACTGAAACAGATGCAGTGGAGTCATTGAAGTGAGTGAAGTCCGCTTACACCTTGGCCCCACGAACTGAAACTTTTATATGTGACTTTACTAATCCAGCCAAATATGCTTAAGTGCAGGTATCATTTTATATACGTCTGAAAATAATGAATAGTAGTGCCTTAACCGTTTCCAGTAGAAATGGAAAGCTCATATTTTATTAACAGAAGCCTAACCTAGCTGCTTGCTCTCCTCTATTCCCCATTCATCAAAAGTTTTGTTTTGGCCAAAAACGTTGAAATTAACCACAAAATCCATCTCATTCGTTCATGTCAGTCAAGCGTTTGTCTGATTCAGCTGTGTTATGCGTTGCTATGGCGATGCCCGCAGCGGAGTGATATCCCAGTGATTTAACTACCGGACTACGTGTGCGGTTATACGAAAATAATGCACGCTTGTCAGCACCCACCAGCCAATCAGAATCAAGTATTCACCCAGACCATGGTATAACTGAAGTTATAACTTTAGAAAAGACTCCTGTACTACTTTTGTAATGCACATACAGGAGAGAAAAGGCCGACATTGCGACGTATCGCCACGCGTGGCCGTATTGTGTTTGTGTCACAGCACATTTTATAGCCAGTAAGTGTATCTGGGCATAAAACCGAAAATATGAAGCGGATCTCTCTCAAATAAGAAGTGGCCGAAAGCTAGGGATGCGCTGACTATATTTATGGAGTAGTTTAAGTTTGTAGAGATCTTGATTTTGTGTAAATAGCAGGTTAATTCCTCGTGACTAGATGACTATCTCGCATGCTAACACCGGCATGTTAGCTAACAACAGCAGCACAGCACACATTGGCACGGCGGCCACCAGCAATAAAAAAAAAATCTTTCACTCACCCGTCTGAAGTAACCTTTGCCTTTTGCTCAGAAAAACTCGTCGTAAATCCATTATAAAGCGTAGCGCCCGGCCTCTGATATTATAGTGGATCCATGTCTGAGAGCCACACAGGGGAAGCGAGTCATGAAGCCACAGGCGCACAATGACACGCCCCTACGGCGTGCGCTATTTTTCTGACAAAACAAGACTTTTTCAACCTGAAAACTGATCGACAATAGTATAATGTATAAAACAGCCTTTTTTTTGCGTGGCATTTGTTTGCTAAAGCATGTGTCAACAACACAAATCAAAGTAGCTCTGCTTCTCCTCCTCCGCGGTGTTTACTCAGTATGTAAATAGACACAGACGAAGTCACGCCCCTACAGCAAACTCCGAAACCCACCTCAAACTAGTCGTTTTGAACCTAAAAGTTAACGCTTTTAAATATACTAATACTGCTAGCTTAAACACGTAGAGGCTACTTCGTGACTTCAACTGAACGATTCTGCACAAAAGTGAAAATCACCAATTTCCCCCAAAAACGTTTAGCTTGGTTTGGCGGACTTTCTCTTTGACAGACTATCAGTTCGGCGAACTTTCATTTCCAATGCAAAGCAGCCTGCTTTAAAGTAAGCATAGTGTTATTCATTTCTCCTTTTATTTTGAATATATTATATTGTAGTTGCTTTTAGGTTGTTAAAACTACATCACTAATATTAAAACTTCAAGAATTCATATACTGGACTACAATCTAACGGAAAGTCTCTTAACTATTTATATTTTATATGCTTATATTGATTAGTGATCAGTTTATGCATATATTTTATCATATTAAATCCAATTGTCTATTCTAGACTTCAAATAAATTGGTCTCTAAAGGTTATTTTAAGTAAGTAAGTGCTTTATTGTCATTGTACAAGTGTACAACAAAATAGTGTTCAGGTGTCAGTCCTGAGCTGCTGCGGCTGACCCGCGCTGCCACTGTGTGTCAACCTGACCCGCATGACCTTGGAGGTCGGGGGAACTGTAGCACTCGGAAGAAACCTGGCTGGCTGCCCTCTGTCTCCTCTGATCCTCTGAAACGGTGCACCGCCTCCTGGGTGAGAATTAACAATGGTGTTCGAGAGGATTGATGAAGAATAGGCAGCAGTCAGGATGTCTTACGCCGATTCTAACCTATCATGATATTTACACTAGCATTGTTATACGCGCGTCAGACGGGCGTATTGACGCGAGGCTGCGCCTAAATTAGAATGGAGTTCTAATTTGGACGCGTAAACGCGGCAAACTCCGGAAATTTAGACGGGAAAATTGCACAGTCTTTCAAAGTAAACTTCCGACACCCTGTCAAAATAAGTTTTCTGTTGATTTGTCGAAGTTCACAACACGCAGCATCCTTGTGTTTGCGATGGATGACGAAAAGTTGATTGTCGAGGTAGAGAAATACAGCATACTTTACGATGCTCAACACAAATTTTACAAAGACACAGTGAAGAATATGCAGGCATGGTGCAGTCGCCACAAGTTTAAATTGCGATGGTAAGTAAACATTAGCATACAATAATAGTCCCCATGCTAATACTTCACATCATTTTTAAGATGTAACAACTAAACACACTGCATAATAGCTCAAAATAATTCCAAGTGATTTGGGGAAGAACAGAGACACCCGAACACAAGCGTAGCTTTAGCTGCTCTGACGCCGTATGTGTAAATTTGCGCTTTCGAAAATGCGCGCGTATAACGCGCCGCGTACGTCACATCCAGTAATAGCTCCTGGTATAAATTCGGCGTTATACAGGAGAAGTTTCTTTACCATCGTTTCGGGACCCGGAGACATGAACTCGAGACATTGCGCTAGTCCTACTATTCAAGTCTGTTTATGCTTCCACAGAAGAGGGGTAAATATGGTCTAAGAGCGTCATACTGATATGCAAAAAACATTCAGTGGCTGAGAGTGGGCGCCTGAGCACCACAGTCAAGGCTATGACAGAGATAGTACGACTGTACAGCTTGACCCACGGATAGTACGACTTTACAGCTTGACCCAATATGATAAATAGCGATTTAATGTTATCCTTTAACATTTATTACTGTCCACAATGCATTATGGGTTTGAATGAAGATAATGTTTTGTGGTCCATTAAATTTCCCACATTTACAATAACACACAGGATTATAGACAAGACATACAGTGGGAAGAAAAAGTAACACCGTTTGGAATTTCTCACATTTCTGCCTAAATGTGTTACTAAATGTGTTCTGATCTTCATCAAAATCATAAGAATTAATAAACAGTGTCTGCTTAAACTAATACCACCCAAACAATTACATTTGATCATATTTGTATTGGCCATAATACGTAAACATTCACAGGAGAGCGTGGAATAAGTAAGTACACCGCCTGAATCTCACTGAACTGCAGCAGTGCAGCAGAGGAATGGTCCAAGATTCATCCTGATCATTGTGAGTGTCTAATCTGCAACTACATGTACGTACATGTACATGTACACGTATCGTGCGTGGCTGGCCTGTGTGTGTGTTGTGCGCCAGGGCTGGAGATCGCCGTCAGGTGACCGGAGAGCAGACGGGGGACGGAGTGCGGTTCGGGGAAAGCTATGAGACCAGATCAAGCAGTGGGAGAGCGAGGAGCTCTCCCTGTCAGTGAGTACCGCTAAGACGCAGCACTGCACTGCACTGAGTGGCCTTGGGCCTTTGCTGTCTGGTGTAGTGGACGTGTGTGCTGGCTCCCCTTACCTTTTGCCCAGGTGCGGCACTGGCGGATTGAGAGAGGTGCAGGACCCGGAACCCCAAGTGGAGAAAGAGTGCCCCAAGCGACTCCTGGCACGGAATTCGGGCCTCCTCCTCGTCGTGCCCATTTTAACTAGTTTTATCAAAATCTTAACCTTTTTAATAGCATTTTAAAGCTTTTGTTTTTAGTGTTGTAATAAAACCTTGTTTGTTTTTTCATCGGTAGTCATTATTGGTTACACCAGTCTGCTCTCATTTTAGTTTTCAGTTTCTTTAATCGGCACAATCTTAATTTATCACTTTTAATCTCTGTTGCACAAAAAACCCATCACAAATATCTAGGATTTTACTTTATTAAAAGTTACCTGTAAACAGGACGAGGAAAGCCTAGGCTTTCCACATAGCTACGTACGGACAACACGTAGCACTACTGCAGATGTTGTAAGAATACGGCGTGAGTGTTTGTTTTGGAAAGGTTGTGCTAAGCTAAAAGGCTAGCTGCCACAACTACCTCCCACAAATGCATCAGAGGCTTGAAGGAAGATGTAACCAGCACATCAGGCACGAGTGGCTTTGACATGCTAAAGCAGTGGTGGAAAAGCTCTGTATTAGGACTTCATTTAGCATTAAACGCATTAATTTGTGGGTTGATGTTATCTGCGCAGACATGACAGAGCGCTCAAACCAGATGGCCCAGAGACCAGGGGCGGAAGTGACAGGTCAGAGGGTGCGTAATCTAAACAACACACTATTTATAGGGCGACGTGATGGCACATAGCCAATAATAAAAACTAACATTTACGTGGTAGAGCCTGCCTGCAGGCGATACTGCCACATACAGAAAAGCAATTATTGCTGCAAAAGAAGGATCAGCCAGCTATTTAATACAAGGGTTCACTTACTTATTCCACGCTGTTGTGAACGTCTTGATAAACTTGTGAATTCATTTTTCTACTGATGATAGCAAGTTGTCCAGACCCTGAGGCAACAAAGCAGCCCCACACCATGATGCTCCCTGCTCCATGCTTCACATTGGGGATAGGGTTTTGATGTTGCTGTGCTGTTCAATGTTTCCTCCACACATGACGTTGTGTGTTCCTCCCAAACTATTCAACTTTGGTTTGCGAGAGAGCACTTGGATGCTGCACTGCTCTACTGGAAAAATATACTGTGACTGATAGACCCAAAGTTGAATTTTTTGGGAGGAACACGCAACGTCCTGTGTGGAGGAAAAATGGAATAGCACATCAACATCAAAACCCTATACCCACTGTGAAGTATGGTGCAGGGAGAATCATGGTGTGGGGCTGTGTTGCTGCCTCAGGGCCTGTATAATGTGATATCATCAATAGACTTTATTTTATTTTTTTAAAGATTTTTGGAGAAAGACTTGAGAAATTCAGAACAGCGTGGAATAAGTAAGTACACCCAAGTATTAAATAGCTGGCTGATCCTTCTATTGCAGCAATAACTGCTTTTCTGTAGTAGCAGATTAGACGTTCACAATGATCAGGATGAATCTTGGACCATTCATATTTAAAAAACTGCTGCAGTTCAGTGAGATTCAGGTGGTGTACTTACTTACTCCACGTTCGCCTGTGAATGTTTAGATGTTATGGCCAATAAAAATAAGATAATATGTAAATGTTTGGGTGGTATTAGTTTAAGCAGACACTGTTTTATCATTCCTGTGATTTTGATGAAGATCAGACCACATTTAACGTGAACGCAACCTATTGCGATTAGTAAATGTTTTTGTAAAAAAAATCTAAATGTTTTAGTGAATTCATCATGATTCTAAGATCATGATATATTAACAAGATCTTTTCATGAATTCATTATAGTAGTTAATTAATTCATGCATTAAGTTATCTATGAAAGAACATGAAGTCATGTTAACTCATGATGAGTCATGATATTGTCATGCATGAATACATCAGGAAATCAGGCATTATTTCATGCATAATTTCATGTTATTGTATGACTTCATGTAAATGAATGAACTAAGGATTAGCTAAAGACTAGTTATTTCCAGCAGAAAGTGTTATTAAGGTATATCTTGCAAACAAATGTGTTTAAAAAATCTAAATGTTTTCGTGAATTCATCATGATTCTAAGATCACGATACATTAAGAATCTCTCATGAATTCATTACAGTAGTTACTTAATTCATGCATGAAGTCATGTTAACTCATAATGAGTCATGATATCGTTATGCATGAATACATCAGGACATCATGCATTATTTCATGCATAATTTCATGTTATTAATGTATGACTTAATGTAACCTTATTATAAAGTGTTAGCAAATGTTTTTTATGAAAAGTGAAACCCTGGATTTTAACATCTTTGAAATAAATGTAATGATCATCGTTGGTTGCATTGTGTTATTCATGAGTAAATCCAAAGACAAGTGAGGTACTTGAATTAAAAGTGTATTCAACATTGATACGTTCAGATAATAACATTCAAACTCCACATGAGATCATTATAGAGCGTCTGACGTGATGTTACTGTGATATAAAAGCACAATGAGTGTGCTGCTCCCAGTGATTTGCCACTCGCAGACCCACACCAATGATGGTCAGACACTCAGACTGTAGAGGTTTGGCTTTACTTTATCTGCTCATGAAGGCTTCTTTGTTACATAGTAAAGACAACAATTGTTTTAGGAGAGGGGATCAAAGAAGCTTCAGTTTTTTGAAGGATGGTGAGCTTTTGCTGGGGGGGATTTTTTCTTTTCATGACAGCTGGATAATCAGGCAGCATAATTATACTCAAAAACCACTGCCACTGCAGTGCACCAGGTAAGTTACACACTCCATCATTATACCCTCAAGGAAATATAATTATTCTCATCATGTTTCAACAATGTATGTTTTTGTATCATAATTAATTAATGTACATTACACAAATAGAGTGTACTAAAGAGAGTGGTAAAACAAACAGTATCTCTGTTCTCAGCTTAAATATGAGGAATTTCCAGTATGCACAGGCTATGCTGTTTGCAATAGCAGAGATAAACAACAGTTCAGACCTGCTGCCAGGTGTCTCATTGGGCTATAAGATGTATGATTCTTGTGGATCCCCTCCTCATGGAGTAGCAGGAGCACTAGCCCTCGCTAACGGCAATGAAGCAACATTTGTTTCCTCTGAAACGCCGTGCACCAGATCAGCACAAGTTCAGGCAATTATGGGAGAGACTTCATCTTCGCCTTGCATGGCCATAGCTACCGTCATTGGACCATTTAATTTACCACTGGTGTGTGGATTTGTTACTGAAATGTAACGGTTGATTTCAAATATGTTCATGATTGTTCCCCCTCCCTCAGATCAGCCACTTTGCCACTTGTGCATGTCTGAGTGACAAAGCCAAATACCCCTCTTTCTTCAGGACTATACCCAGTGACCTGTACCAGAGCAGAGCCCTGGCCCAGCTGGTCAGACACTTTGGCTGGACATGGGTGGGAGCCATCAGAACAAATGATGATTATGGCAACAATGGCATGGCCACTTTTACTGAAACAGCCAATCAGCTGGGCATCTGTTTGGAGTATTCTGTGCCCTTCATCAGTACTGACCCTCCCGAAAAATTACTCAGTATAGTCAATATAATCAAACAATCGACTTCCAAAGTTATTGTCAATTTTAGTCAACCTAGGGACATTATAACTCTGATCACAGCCTTATCTGAGCACAATGTGACAGGTTATCAGTGGGTTGGCACAGAGGCCTGGATCTTTGATTCTAAAACAGTGGCTATGAATAAGCACCACATTCTGGACGGGGCTATAGGGTTGTCCATCCCAGAGGCTCATGTCCGCGGCATTGAAGAGTTTATGATGGATGTGAAGCCTTTAAACTCATCTGGTAATCAGTTATTCACAAAGTTTTGGGAAGCACTGTTCAGCTGTGAATTTAATTCAAAGAACAACCACAAACGATGTACAGGAACTGAAGACCTGAGTGATGTGAAAAACAGCTTCACCGACATGTCACTAATGCCAATCTTTAACAATGTCTATAAGGGAGTGTATGCAGTGGCCCATGCCCTGCACAAAATCCTCAAATGTAACAAAACCTGTGACACTAATGTGACTCTGGATCCATCCATGGTGCGTATGGTGACAAGTGTTATTGCCTGCTCATTCAAGTACTTAAATGATTATATGTTTTTATTAGACACTGCAGCATCTAAGAAACATTCGTTTCCAAACCAAAGAAGGAGAAGAGGTTTATTTCAATGAAAATGGTGACCCTGCTGCTAAATATGAAATTATAAACTGGCAGCCTACGGCACAGGGCACAGTGGAGTTGGTCACAGTTGGTTTATATGATGCTTCTTTACCCGTGGACAGACAGCTGACACTACAAAATGCATCTCTATTTTGGGCACAGAATTCAAAGCAGGGGAGTAATTCACAGAGGCTACAATATGAAGCAGTATAGTAGCCTTATAAAATGCTGTTCATGTTTTCTATAGGTGCCAGCCTCCATTTGCAGCAAACCATGTTTACCAGGAACACGTAAAGTCCTCCAGAAAGGAAAGCCTGTTTGCTGTTATGACTGTACACCATGTGCAGAGGGAGAAATCAGTAACACTACAGGTTTCAAAGATTTAAATGTTACACATTTGCCAAAATGATGTATCTTACTGAAACAGATTTTGTTTAAACATTGTCCCAGACATTGACTGATTTTTTACTGAATATTTACAGACTCCATCACTTGTATCCAGTGCCCTCCAGATTTTTGGTCCAATGCTCAAAGAGTCGCTTGTGTGAAGAAGGAAACAGAGTTTTTGTCCTATGAAGAAATAATGGGGGCTCTACTCACAGCGGCCTCTTTATTTGGGACATGCATGACTTGTCTTGTGGCCTGGATCTTCCTGAAATACAGAAAAACTCCAATAGTGAGAGCTAATAACTCTGAGCTGAGCTTCCTGCTGCTCTTCTCCCTGAGCCTGTGTTTCCTGTGCTCTCTCACCTTCATCGGCCGTCCCACTGAGTGGTCCTGTATGCTGCGCCACACAGCATTCGGCATCACCTTTGTCCTCTGTATCTCCTGTGTCCTGGGAAAGACGATAGTGGTCCTGATGGCCTTCAGAGCCACACTTCCAGGCAGTAATGTCATGAAATGGTTTGGGCCTCTTCAGCAGAGGCTCAGTGTCGTAGCCTTTACTCTGATACAGGTGCTGATATGTGTCCTCTGGTTAACAATATCACCTCCATTTCCTTTCAAAAACATGAAACAGTTCACTTACAAATCATTATGGAGTGTGCCATGGGTTCAGCCATTGGCTTCTGGGCTGTACTCGGATACATTGGCCTGTTGGCTGTTTTATGTTTTGTGTTGGCTTTCTTGGCTCGTAAACTGCCTGATAACTTTAATGAGGCCAAGTTCATCACTTTCAGCATGTTGATCTTCTGTGCAGTCTGGATCACTTTTATCCCAGCTTATGTCAGCTCTCCAGGAAAATTCAGTGTCACTGTGGAGATATTTGCAATACTGGCCTCAAGCTTTGGACTTCTTTTTGCATTTTCATTCCAAAGTGTTATATTATTTTACTCAAACCTGAAAAGAATTCAAAGAAATATTTAATGAGCAAGGGCAATCATAAAATATAATTATGTTTAAGTCACTTATTTTAAGCTTATATTGTAGGTGTTTATTCACAATATAAATATATATACAGGTTAATTTTCACAATAACAGGATGATAATACTATTTCTAGGTCACCGTGAATGTTGTGTAGTGGATAGACAATTTGAATTGCCCACCTGGATGACTGAGAATCTAAATGGATCTAAATTGTATATTTTACTCGTAACCAAGTAAGTTGAGATGTGTTGGTACTGGATGTTTTTGGAAATTAACCTTTGCCATTTTAAGCCATAGTTTAATGGTAGAATATTTTCACCTGAACCCAAAGGTTGGTGTTTGGACTCATTCTAACTGGTGGGTGCTGCATGTGTTCTTTGGGTTCCCAGCTTTTGAATTTTGTTGTATTATGTTCATTTGGACAACTCATTTTAATTATGTTTTAGTCTTTGCCTTTTGAAGAAAACGTTGTTTATAATTTTAGTCAAGATTTAGTCACATAATTCTCTTCAATTTTAGTCTAGTTTTAGTTGATAACTTTATAATAACTTTTCATTTAGTTGTAGTTTAGTTTTAGTCAGCAATTATATTAATTTGACTAAAATGATATTTAGTCGGAAAAATTAACACTGGTATGAACTGTACTAATGTGTGACTGTAAATACTATAAACAAAAAGATATACTTCCCCCACTCCTTTTTGGACAGCCAAAATTAAAATCTGCAAAATGTGTGTCTTAAGTTGTAAATGTATCGAGCTGTACATTTTCAGCTCACAGCTTCCTCATTCATGTCAGGTTGTATAAATGTTGTGCTTTTTTCTTGGTCCGAATAAAATATTATTCAGTCATTCATTGCAATCCAGCATAATTGTGCATGTGTTTTAAGTTTGCACATTAAAATGCTCTAACTGTCACGAATGGTGGAGTGTGGAAAAGACCCAAAAAATGCAGAACAGCCCAATAGGGATAACTCAAATTTAATGGATACTATCCAAGTACCGGAAAAACAGACAAACGAGAAACAAACCACCGACGGGCAGGAACAGAAAATATACCAGAGGTACTCACAGAATCACAAAACATGGAACGAACAAACCCACCAGACATACACAACAAACAATGCACCGACAAAGACAAGGGAGAACACAGGGGTATAAATACACAAGGAAACGGGGCACAGGTGAGACACATTAGGACAGGGCAGGCAATCAACACAAGGGAAGCAAAGCAAAATCACACAGACAGAACAGACATATCAAAACAAACCACACAAGGACAAGAACACAAGGCACAATAAAGGGGAACCTAAATTATCCAGACATAACCATGACGGTACCCCCCCTCCCCCAAGGGACGGCTCCCAGACGTCCCCAAAGTCAGACGGAGGGTGCCAGGAGGCGGGAAACGAACCCCGGCAGGTCGGGACCCCCATTGTGGCAAAGAAAGTTCCAAAGGCATTAGGTCCGGAGGGCCTCGGAAGTGGCAGGGCCGAGAGCCCTGGAGGCGGCCGAACAGGGGACCACGAGACAGCAGGTCCGGGGGCCTCGGAGGCGGCCGAACAGGGGACCTCGGGGGCAGAAGGTCAGGGGGCCTCGGAGGAGGTAGGGCTGGAGACCCTGGAGGCGGCAGCGCCAGGGCCAGGGACCTCGGAGGCGACCAAACAAGGGACAACGGGCAGCAGGTCAGGCGGCTCCCTTGGAGGCAGCGGGTCTGGGGACTCCCTCGGGGGCAGTGGGTCTGGGGGCTCCCTTGGGGGCAGCCGGTCTGGGGGCTCCCTCGGCAGAGGCAGCGGGTCTGGGGGCTCCTGCGGCAGAGGCAGCGGATCTGGGGGCTCCCTCGGCAAAGGCAGCGGGTCTGGGGGCTCCCTCGGCAGTCAGCGGCGGGTCTGGAGGCTCCGGCAGATGCAGTGGCGCGTCCGGGGGCGCTGGCGGACACTGATGCGAAGGTGGGTCTGGGAGCTCCCTCGGAGGAGGGCACTCCCTGGATCCCCGCCGTGAAGCAGGAACTGCCGGCGACCAGGCTAGGCTAAGGCGAGGAGCAGGCACAGGCAGCGACCGGTCTGGACCCCCTGGGGGCAAAAGAGGCCCCAACTGCTCGCGGAGGGTATATTTATATATATATAAATATATATACGTATATATATATATATATATATATATATATATATATATATATATACGTATGTATATATATATAAAAAAAAACTAAAAAAACTCTTCCTCACCCTCCGCGGGCGGTCTCTTTATTTATATATATATATATATATATATATATATATATATATATATATGTACAGTGAGGAAAATAAGTATTTGAACACCCTGCTATTTTGCAAGTTCTCCCACTTAGAAATCATGGAGGGGTCTGAAATTGTCATCGTAGGTGCATGTCCACTGTGAGAGACATAATCTAAAAAAAAAAAATCCAGAAATCACAATGTATGATTTTTTAACTATTTATTTGTATGATACAGCTGCAAATAAGTATTTGAACACCTGTCTATCAGCTAGAATTCTGACCCTCAAAGACCTGTTAGTCTGCCTTTAAAATGTCCACCTCCACTCCATTTATTATCCTACATTTAGATGCACCTGTTTGATGTCTTTAGCTGCATAAAGACACCTGTCCACCCCATACAATCAGTAAGAATCCAACTACTAACATGGCCAAGACCAAAGAGCTGTCCAAAGACACTAGAGACAAAATTGTACACCTCCACAAGGTTGGAAAGGGCTACGGGGAAATTGCCAAGCAGCTTGGTGAAAAAAGGTCCACTGTTGGAGCAATCATTAGAAAATGGAAGAAGCTAAACATGACTGTCAATCTCCCTCGGACTGGGGCTCCATGCAAGATCTCACCTCGTGGGGTCTCAATGATCCTAAGAAAGGTGAGAAATCAGCCCAGAACTACACGGGGGGAGCTGGTCAATGACCTGAAAAGAGCTGGGACCACCGTTTCCAAGGTTACTGTTGGTAATACACTAAGACGTCATGGTTTGAAATCATGCATGGCACGGAAGGTTCCCCTGCTTAAACCAGCACATGTCAAGGCCCGTCTTAAGTTTGCCAATGACCATTTGGATGATCCAGAGGAGTCATGGGAGAAAGTCATGTGGTCAGATGAGACCAAAATGGAACGTTTTGGTCATAATTCCACTAAACGTGTTTGGAGGAAGAAGAATGATGAGTACCATCCCAAGAACACCATCCCTACTGTGAAGCATGGGGGTGGTAGCATCATGCTTTGGGGGTGTTTTTCTGCACATGGGACAGGGCGACTGTATTGTATTAAGGAGAGGATGACCGGGGCCATGTATTGCGAGATTTTGGGGAACAACCTCCTTCCCTCAGTTAGAGCATTGAAGATGGGTCGAGGCTGGGTCTTCCAACATGACAATGACCCGAAGCACACAGCCAGGATAACCAAGCAGTGGCTCTGTAAGAAGCATATCAAGGTTCTGGCGTGGCCTAGCCAGTCTCCAGACCTAAACCCAATAGAGAATCTTTGGAGGGAGCTCAAACTCCGTGTTTCTCAGCGACAGCCCAGAAACCTGACTGATCTAGAGAAGATCTGTGTGGAGGAGTGGGCCAAAATCCCTCCTGCAGTGTGTGCAAACCTGGTGAAAAACTACAGGAAACGTTTGACCTCTGTAATTGCAAACAAAGGCTACTGTACCAAATATTAACATTGATTTTCTCAGGTGTTCAAATACTTATTTGCAGCTGTATCATACAAATAAATAGTTACAAAATCATACATTGTGATTTCTGGATTTTTTTCTCTCACAGTGGACATGCACCTACGATGACAATTTCAGACCCCTCCATGATTTCTAAGTGGGAGAACTTGCAAAATAGCAGGGTGTTCAAATACTTATTTTCCTCACTGTATATATATATATATTTTTTTTTTTTCAAAGAAGGTACTTGAGTCAAACGTTTTGCCTCTCATCCAAAAGGCTTCGTCAGTGGACAAAATCCCGATCAGCACGCAGCGTAGATAAAGACCATGAGGAGGAGTTGGGGTTGACTCCTGCCCTCTAATCACAGCTACTCTCAACTGTGGGTAAACAACCTTTGAAGTAGAGCTTATACAGTATAACGACCTGTTAAACCCCAGTATCGGTCGGTTATGTCCTATTCATAGATGATCACTGCCCATTATCTGTCCTATTCATGGCTGATAACTGCTAATTACCTGCCTATTGTTCTGTTGTTGGCTGAGGTGCCGTCTCCTTGGACTGGCTGTGCCCCGCACTGCAACTCCCTTCTTCTGGGCTCTGTAGTCTGTCTGTCTTGTTCTTTGGGTCTTCTTGCCATTTGTGCTTTAGTGAAAAACCAGTTAGGATAGCCACAGTCTGAGAGGGCTCTCTGGACATGTTGCTCCTCTTTGGCTTAAAGAGCCCAGAAGAAAGGGAGTTGCAGTGCCGTATGTAGCCGGGGTATCAGAGAAATTTCAGAGAATTTTAGGCAGCACAGGATCCCAGTGTACCACAAACCGGTGAACACACTGAGACAAAAATTAGTCCATCCCAAAGACAAAACTCCAAGCCACAAACAAAGCAATTTGGTTTATTCTATTCGATGCAAAGAAGAAGAATGCAAAGAACATTATATTGGAGAAACGAAAAGTTTTACAGAAGAGACTTTATCAACACCACAGAGAAAGCACAAGCGGCCCCCAGTCGGCGGTGCACCTCCACCTCAAAGCCTCCAACCACACCTTTGATGACGGGGAGGTCAACATTTTAGCTAAAGAAGAACGTTGGTTTGAAAGAGGAGTAAAATAAGCTATTTTTGTCAGGAAAGAAAACCCCTCCATGAACCGGAATGGTGGGCTCAGATTTAATCTCTCGTCACTATACTCCAATCTCCTTCGGGGAAAACCGACGGGGCACAGCCAGTCCAAGGAGACGGCACCTCAGCCAACAAAAGAACAATAGGCAGGTAATTAGCAGTTATCAGCCATGAATATGACAGATAATGGGCAGTGATCATCTATGAATAGGTCATAACTGACCGATACTGGGTTTTAACAGGTCGTTATATAAGCTCTACTTCAAAGGTTGTTTACCCACAGTTGAGATTAGCTATGATTAGAGGGGAGGAGCCGGGCCAACCCCAACTCCTCCTCATGATCTTTATCTACGCTGCGTGCTGATCGGGATTTTGTCCACTGACGAAGCCTTTTGGATGAGAGGCGAAATGTTTGGAGACTTCAACTACCGAAGTCTCGGTAAAGAAGTACCTTCTTTGAAGATAGACAACTCCTGTACGACTGAGAACTTACACAGATAACTTATATACAGTATATATATATATATATACACACACACAGTATATATGATGTTTTATATGCCTCAAGTTATTTTTGTCCCCGAGTGTTATTTATGTCATTTTATTCAAACCAGAGAAGAAAACAAAAAAACAATGTAATGGATAAGAGTAGAGCTACTCTACCAATGCATGAAAAAGGTGCTTTTTCAACTAAAACATTCTGACTAGGAGTTGGTAAAATATCTGTGTCCATCATTAATTATATGCAATAAAGAGGCCAAAACTAAGTAAAACATACATGAATAAATAAATATTCAATAAATGATGTTTGGTATTTTCTTGTGGTGACATGTGTGTTAAGTAAAGAAAACCTATCAATTGCATTACATGTTTACTCCTCTGCATCATGGGAATAGCCTTTACCTGACAAATCCCTTTACTGTTGTACTTATAAATGGTGTAGTGGGTGAAGTAGTTGCTGTCGTCTGCAGCTAAAGCCATGTCAGCGTCAGTGCTGTTACTATTAGCTGTGTTGATCAGTGGGGGAGACTCCGCATGCCGGCTACAAAGTGGTGTGCAGCTGCCTGAACTAGCCGAGGATGGAGACCTGAATATTGGGGGCATTTTTTCTTTCAGGACGGGACAAGACTATGTTGTTAACACATTTCAAAGTCAGCCAGAAGTTCGGAAATGCAAGAAGTGTGTTCAGCTCTTGGTATATGGTGATTGTTCATTGGGTTTTGGTATATCTTCTTTGTGTATCAATTTCTTTGTCACTGCACCATGTTTTAGTTTGGAAATAAAGATAATAGTTTACTTCATGTTTAGACCTGGTTTAGTAATTGTTTAGACTAGGATAAGAGGTAGTTGCATTTTACAGTCCTTGTTTGGTTCTGATTTTAACTTTATTTAGTCATTAATATTTCATGATAAATTTATATTTTGTTTCTCACATAAGACCATTATTTGTCAAGACGATATGGAGTTCAAACTGATCAGAAAGCGGTCATATTTTAATTGATTTAATCGTGCATTTGCTGCATTTCTTTTCAGCTTCAATTTCAGAGAATTTAAATTTGCTCAAACAATGATTTTTGCCATTAATGAGATCAACAAAGACCCCAGCATTCTCCCCAATGTCACTCTGGGCTGGAGGATATATGATGACTGTGGTACTATGGACATACTCAGGGCCGGTCTGGCATTGGTGAGTGGACTAAGGCATGAAATACCAGACGGCAATTGCACCCACAGAGAGACAGTGCAAGCCATTTTAGGGCATTCTGGATCCACTCCAACCATTGGGTTTGCACAAGTGGTAGCAAGATTCAATATACCTGTGGTGAGTTCATTCTATATTACAATGTAGAGGTCTGTGCTATTTTTTTGTTGACAATATTGCTCTTCCAGATCAGCCACTTTGCCACATGTGCCTGTCTCACCAACCGCAACTTGTATCCCACCTTTTACCGAACCATTCCCAGTGACTATTATCAAAGCAGAGCTGTGGCCCAGCTCATAAAGCACTTCGGCTGGACGTGGATCGGCGTTATTGCGGTGAACAACTACTACGGACTCAACGGCGTCGCCTCTTTCGCTCGAGTCGCACGAGAATACGAAATATGCATCGAGTACTCTAAGGCGTTCTCTTCCTCTGATCCCCCCGAACATTTGCAAAGAATTGTGGACGTCATAAGACATGCAACTTCCAGGGTGATACTGGCTTTTATGTCCCACAGAGAAATCAAGATGCTGGCTGCTGAGCTGTACCGGCAAAACATCACAGGGTTGCAGTGGGTTGGAAGTGATGCATGGATTACTGATTACTCCCTGACAGACAGTGAAGGGCACAGCATTCTGATTGGCTCTCTTGGCTTCGTTGTAGCCAAAACGCATATTCCAGGATTGGAGGACCACCTGAGAAGACTCCACCTTTCGCAGTTCCCCGACAGTCAATTTGTCAAGGACTTCTGGGAGGCTGTGTTTGACTGCTCGCTGGTTCATTCCACAAACGCCAACAGAAAACCCTGCACGGGGACAGAGAGCTTGCAAAACGTGGACATAGATTTCACCGATGTGTCAAAGTTGAGATTTGTCAGTAATGTGTACAAGTCCCTGTATGCAGTGGCACATGCTCTTGACGACTTGTTCAAATGTCAAGAGGGTATGGGGCCCTTTCAGAATGGGAGCTGTGCTGATACAAAAAACATACAACCGTCACAGGTAAACATACAGTATATTACACTAACTGGGTCATACAGTGCCTTGTCTTCCCTCCTGACAACAATCTGACATATTAACATTACATTAATATAATTTTATTCAAACATGTTTAATCACGTTGCACTGCTTCATGGACTCCAACATGTGAAAAAAAAAAAAAGCAAAGCACATTTAACCTCTTAACCTCTTCCCTGAACCGAGCACATGTTCTCCAGTTTGGCTTTACGCAAATCTAAAAGTTTCTCGAACAAAGTGTCAAAATAGCGACAAAAACGAGGATGAAAATACAACAAAAAAGTGTGTGGGGGGGGGGGAAGCAACAAAAGAGTGACAAAAACATGATGACAAAGTGATGAAAAAGCAAAAACCGAGCAACCAAAACAATGCGACAAAAAAGTGACAAAGAAGCAAAAATAAAGAGCTACAAACAATAACACAACTAAAAAGTGAAGAAAACATGAAAAATATAGGTCTTTCAAATGAGGCCTTACACTGGCCTAAAGGCAGTAAGCTCCAGTGAAGAAGCTTTTAGATTTGGGTAAAACGGAACGGGAGAAATACTCTCGGCTAAGGCGAGGGGTAAGAGGTTAAATGATTCACAATTAAATCATCAATCCATTTGAGTATAAAGCTGTACACAAAGTACACAGTACACAAAATACAGTTCTGACGTAACATCTCAAGTGCTTTGGTTTGAGATCTCCAAGCGCTAAACTGAAGTCTTACAGGTTCTGCACTACCTTGACAATGTAGATTTTACCACAACTGGAGGACAAAGAGTGTTTTTCGACAGTAACGGAGATTTGCCTGCTCGATATGAACTGGTGAATTTGCAAACAACAGATAAAGGCATGGAGGCAGTGACTGTTGGGGTGTATGATGCCTCATTCCCCGAGAGCCAACAGTTTATCATGAATAACAAATCAGTGATATGGAGCAATGCTTCAACGGTAAATGACACAAACAGTATAATAAGATGTATAGTGTTAATATAATCAGTAAAACAGCTTTCTGTGTTTCTGTTTATTTTTATAGGAGGTTCCTTTTTCAGTGTGTAGTAAAAGTTGTCTTCCTGGAACTCATAAGGTGCTGACCAAAGGCAGGCCTATCTGCTGTTACGACTGTATTCGCTGTCCAGCAGGAGAAATTACAAACACTACAGGTAGACATTGAACTCCTGATTTTAAGATGCACTCTATACCACTAAATAATTAATCTTTACTTCTCTGTTTTCCAGATTCAATACAATGTTTGAAATGCCCTTCTGAATTTTGGTCGAATCCACATCGAGATGCCTGTGTCCCCAAAGTGGTGGAGTTTTTAGCTTACACTGAACTCCTGGGTTACCTGTTAGTCCTCTTTGCGTTAATGGGCTGGTTTCTGACCATTCTCTTCACACTCATCTACTACTGCCACAAAGAGACTCCTCTGGTCAGAGCTAATAACTCTGAGCTGAGCTTCCTGCTGCTCTTCTGCCTGAGCCTGTGTTTCCTGTGCTCTCTCACCTTCATCGGCCGTCCCTCTGAGTGGTCCTGTATGCTGCGCCACACAGCGTTCGGCATCACCTTTGTCCTCTGTATCTCCTGTGTCCTGGGAAGACTATAGTGGTGCTGATGGCCTTCAGAGCCACACTTCCAGGCAGCAATGTCATGAAATGGTTTGGGCCTTTTCAGCAGAAACTCAGTGTTTTGGTGCTGCTCTAATTCAGGTTATCATCTGTATCCTGTGGTTAACAATCAATCCTCCATTTCCACATTATAACATGTTGTATTATAAAGATCGGATTATTTTAGAGTGTAATCTAGGGTCACCTATTGGCTTCTGGGCTGTACTAGGATACATTGGCCTGTTGGCTGTTTTATGTTTTGTGTTGGCTTTCTTGGCTCGTAAACTGCCTGATAACTTTAATGAGGCCAAGTTCATCACTTTCAGCATGTTGATCTTCTGTGCAGTCTGGATCACGTTTATCCCAGCTTATGTCAGCTCTCCAGGAAAGTTCACAGTCGCCGTGGAGATATTTGCAATACTGGCTTCTAGTTATGGATTACTATTTTGCATATTCATGCCAAAGGTGTTCATTATTTTATTTCATCCTGAGAAGAACACTAAGAAGCACATCATGGGGAAGACACAAAATGATATTCGCTATTAATCATTGTATATCAATTTCTTACAGAAAATGTAAATACATAAAATAAAATAAACCGTATCTAATCAGTACATTTTGTGATTTCATATACAAGATAAACATTTCAAGTCAAGCAAAGTAACATGATCAAGAATTTAAAAAAAGTACACAAACAAGGTCAAGGTTTTTATTGTTTTCAATCAATCAATCAATCAATCAATCAATCAATCAATCAATCGTTATTTATTGCCCAATATCACAACAGGAGTTTCCTCACTGGACTGCACAAACACTAAGACAATGAAACAAAATAAACAAGACAATGTAGAGTTCACGCCAACATAATGTCCAGCAGAGGTAATGTCCAAATAAGCAGTTATCCCCCATTCACACCTCATTCATCCTTGCCTATTGTACATGTTTTAGTGGCAGGGGAAACATACACAAACACGGAAAGAACAGCGCTAACCGCTGTGCCACCGTGCTGCCCTACCACAGAAATACAAAAGTCATTGACTATATTAAAGCAGAAGATTTATAGACAATACTGTTTCAAACATTATAAAAGAAAGAGAAAGAAAAGGAGGGGAAAAAAGCATGAGGCACAATGTTCAGCTCAGCTTGTGTTAAAAGCCAATACATCTAATTATAACGGTATATGAAATTATCACAGAAAGCTTCACATAAATAGTAAAAATACAGTGTAGCCCAGCTTGTGTAACTTTTTTGTTTTGTTTTTGTTTTAGAAAGTTAGGGCCTGGAGAGCCGTGAAAACTAAAATGAAGTTGCCATGCACAAATTCATCCAAGCGCATGATCACATGATCTCCACTCAAAACAACTGTGGAGAACAACAGAGAGAGGAAAACAGGAATAATGTGTTATGACATGTTGGTTTACCCCACTGGAGCTGTCCATGGTCCTGAGGGAGACTGCACTGAGATGCAACAGTTACTTCATCTTCAGCACAACAGCAACAACACAGGTGGCATGAGATCTCGAGTGGAAAACTAGAGTCTGTATTTAGACTAGCCTCTGTCACAACATGATCTTGTTGCATGTGAAATCAATTAACAACTTGTTTTGATCAGTCTCAGAAGTTTAGTCAACCAAAGTAGGAAGTGTTTGGTTATAGTGTATAAGTTTTATTCCACTTTACTTTAACTTTTCACTGATAACAGTGTAGGATAATGGAAGAGTTGACTACAAATGCAAATCTAGTTAATATAGTATATTACATATATATATTTTTTGCTGTGTACAGGTCAGGTTGTGTTTTTGTAGATTAAAAAAAAATAACAAAAAAAACAGAACAACTGTATTTTCAAGATCGGACACAGAAATGTGTGCCCCACAATGAATTTAAAAGCCAGGAATAACCAGGATAGTTGTGGCTAGTGACAGCCACTCCACTTGTACACAGTGACGGACTGGCCATTGGGCAATGTGGGCAAATGCCACTGCGGCCGCCTGGTCTCATCACTTGTTGTGGCCGCATCACAAACAAATAAATAGGCTAAATAAAGCGAGGAAGCGGCCGCCTATTGGCGCAATGGCTGCAAGCGGCAGCACCACCAGCGGCTCGCTCACCGCTCATCACAACTTGTGGCGCACAACCATATAAAAAGGCTAAATAAATAAATAAAGCGGAGATGCGGCCGCCTTTTGAAGACAAATGTGGCCTCTCTGCTAAAATTGCCAGGGCCTCTTTTTGGTGCCAGTCCGCCACTGCTTGTACATATTAGAGTCACACAAAAAACATATACTTTCAACATGTTAAATATACCAATAAGTGCTTTATTTGTCATTGTACAACCGTATAACGAAATTGTGTTCAGGTGTTAGTCCTGAGCCGCTGACTGAGTGCGCCACCATTGTGGGCCAACCTGACCAGCATGTTATTGGAGGTAGGGGAAACCGTATCACCCGGAGTAAACCCGGCTGCCTGCCTTTAATGCTCCTCTGATCCTCTGAAACGGTGCAGCACCTCCTGGGTTTGCAACTGTTTCAGAGTGTGATGTTGACTGTTCAGGCTATGCAGGAGCCGTGTGGCCTCACAACAAGAAGATTTTGACCAAGCCTTTTTCAGGCTTGATCCTCAGACACAGTGAGCTGCTCTTAGTGGATTATGCATGAGTGGGATAATGGTGGTCATTATGGTTTCCCTCAAAATCACCAAACCTATAGTTCTGTACCCATAGCAGCTGGACACATCTTCTGACAGGTTGTCAAAATGTAGTGGACAAATTCCCCTGTGAACAGTACAGTACACCTTAATCCCAAGATCTGTTTCACCAGCAAATAACAGCACAACAAAACCTAATCTAGGAAATACATTGTATATCAATACCAATAACTAAATGTAAATTATATATGTATATAATATACGTAGCTCAACATTTTTTAGATATACTAGACAGCATGGTGGCTGAGTGATTAGCCACCATGCTGGGTTCAATCCCCGGCCGGGGCATTTCTGTGTGGAGTTTGCATGTTCTCCCCGTGTCTGCGTAGGTTTCCTCCGGGTACCCCGGTTTCCCCTACCCCCAAAAGCATGCTGGTCAAATTGGCCCACAGTGGCGGCATGCAGACTCACAACGGCTCAGAACTAACCTAATATCTGATCGACACAATTTCATTGTACAATTGTATAAAGACTATAAAGTTGTTATACTTCTTCTTCTAAATATATATTCTTCTTATTCTAAAAATAGTGTACTTGTATTTCCCATTGGGACTGAACTCCTCCATGAGCATTCTCTCTGACATGAAGAGCATATAAAGGCAGGTGAACTACATGGATTGTACAGGTTGTAGGTGAATGATGCAGTGGTTGGTGCTGTTCTTCCTGGTTCAGCTAGTTCTTAGAGGCTCATGTCTCTGTCAGCCGCTGGGACAGATCCAGGCTCCAGAACTGTCCCAAACTGGGGACATCATATTGGGGGGCATTTTCACCTTCCATACAGCGTACAGAGGAAGTATTTCAACATTCAACACTAAACCAAGGGCTCCTACATGTATGAAGTGAGTATGGCTGTATGGTTTCTAATGCCTCTATTGTAACGCCGATTTCCATTCTCTTTGTCTCTTTGTCACTGCACCATGTTTTAGTTTGGAAATAAAGATAATAGTTTACTTCATGTTTAGACCTGGTTTAGTAATTGTTTAGACTAGGATAAGAGGTAGTTGCATTTTACAGTCCTTGTTTGGTTCTGATTTTAACTTTATTTAGTCATTAATATTTCATGATAAATTTATATTTTGTTTCTCACATAAGACCATTATTTGTCAAGACGATATGGAGTTCAAACTGATCAGAAAGCGGTCATATTTTAATTGATTTAATCGTGCATTTGCTGCATTTCTTTTCAGCTTCAATTTCAGAGAATTTAAATTTGCTCAAACAATGATTTTTGCCATTAATGAGATGAACAAAGACCCCAGCATTCTCCCCAATGTCACTCTGGGCTGGAGGATATATGATGACTGTGGTACTATGGACATACTCAGGGCCGGTCTGGCATTGGTGAGTGGACTAAGGCATGAAATACCAGATGGCAATTGCACCCACAGAGAGACAGTGCAAGCCATTTTAGGGCATTCTGGATCCACTCCAACCATTGGGTTTGCACAAGTGGTAGCAAGATTCAATATACCTGTGGTGAGTTCATTCTATATTACAATGTAGAGGTCTGTGCTATTTTTTTGTTGACAATATTGCTCTTCCAGATCAGCCACTTTGCCACATGTGCCTGTCTCACCAACCGCAACTTGTATCCCACCTTTTACCGAACCATTCCCAGTGACTATTATCAAAGCAGAGCTGTGGCCCAGCTCATAAAGCACTTCGGCTGGACGTGGATCGGCGTTATTGCGGTGAACAACTACTACGGACTCAACGGCGTCGCCTCTTTCGCTCGAGTCGCACGAGAATACGAAATATGCATCGAGTACTCTAAGGCGTTCTCTTCCTCTGATCCCCCCGAACATTTGCAAAGAATTGTGGACGTCATAAGACATGCAACTTCCAGGGTGATACTGGCTTTTATGTCCCACAGAGAAATCAAGATGCTGGCTGCTGAGCTGTACCGGCAAAACATCACAGGGTTGCAGTGGGTTGGAAGTGATGCATGGATTACTGATTACTCCCTGACAGACAGTGAAGGGCACAGCATTCTGATTGGCTCTCTTGGCTTCGTTGTAGCCAAAACGCATATTCCAGGATTGGAGGACCACCTGAGAAGACTCCACCTTTCGCAGTTCCCCGACAGTCAATTTGTCAAGGACTTCTGGGAGGCTGTGTTTGACTGCTCGCTGGTTCATTCCACAAACGCCGACAGAAAACCCTGCACGGGGACAGAGAGCTTGCAAAACGTGGAGATAGATTTCACCGATGTGTCAGAGTTGAGATTTGTCAGTAATGTGTACAACTCCCTGTATGCAGTGGCACATGCTCTTGACGACTTGTTCAAATGTCAAGAGGGTATGGGGCCCTTTCAGAATGGGAGCTGTGCTGATACAAAAAACATACAACCGTCACAGGTAAACATACAGTATATTACACTAACTGGGTCACACAGTGCCTTGTCTTCCCTCCTGACAACAATCTGACATATTAACATTACATTAATATAATTTTATTCAAACATGTTTAATCACGTTGCAATGCTTCATGGACTCCAACATGTGAAAAAAAAAAAAGCAAAGCACATTTAACCTCTTAACCTCTTCCCTGAACCGAGCACATGTTCTCCAGTTTGGCTTTACGCAAATCTAAAAGTTTCTCGAACAAAGTGTCAAAATAGCAACAAAAACGAGGATGAAAATACAACAAAAAAGTGTGTGGGGGGGGGGGAAGCAACAAAAGAGTGACAAAAACATGATGACAAAGTGATGAAAAAGCAAAAACCGAGCAACCAAAACAATGCGACAAAAAAGTGACAAAGAAGCAAAAATAAAGAGCTACAAACACGTGCTGGAAAGGCAAAAATAACACAATAAAAAAAGTCACAATAACACAACTAAAAAGTGAAGAAAACATGAAAAATATAGGTCTTTCAAATGAGGCCTTACACTGGCCTAAAGGCAGTAAGCTCCAGTGAAGAAGCTTTTAGATTTGGGTAAAACGGAACGGGAGAAATACTCTCGGCTAAGGCGAGGGGTAAGAGGTTAAATTATTCACAATTAAATCATCAATCCATTTGAGTATAAAGCTGTACACAAAGTACACAGTACACAAAATACAGTTCTGACGTAACATCTCAAGTGCTTTGGTTTGAGATCTCCAAGCGCTAAACTGAAGTCTTACAGGTTCTGCACTACCTTGACAATGTAGATTTTACCACAACTGGAGGACAAAGAGTGTTTTTCGACAGTAACGGAGATTTGCCTGCTCGATATGAACTGGTGAATTTGCAAACAACAGATAAAGGCTTGGAGGCAGTGACTGTTGGGGTGTATGATGCCTCATTCCCCGAGAGCCAACAGTTTATCATGAATAACAAATCAGTGATATGGAGCAATGCTTCAACGGTAAATGACACAAACAGTATAATAAGATGTATAGTGTTAATATAATCAGTAAAACAGCTTTCTGTGTTTCTGTTTATTTTTATAGGAGGTTCCTTTTCAGTGTGTAGTAAAAGTTGTCTTCCTGGAACTCATAAGGTGCTGACCAAAGGCAGGCCTATCTGCTGTTACGACTGTATTCGCTGTCCAGCAGGAGAAATTACAAACACTACAGGTAGACATTGAACTCCTGATTTTAAGATGCACTCTATACCACTAAATAATTAATCTTTACTTCTCTGTTTTCCAGATTCAATACAATGTTTGAAATGCCCTTCTGAATTTGGTCGAATCCACATCGAGATGCCTGTGTCCCCAAAGTGGTGGAGTTTTTAGCTTACACTGAACTCCTGGGTTACCTGTTAGTCCTCTTTGCGTTAATGGGCTGGTTTCTGACCATTCTCTTCACACTCATCTACTACTGCCACAAAGAGACTCCTCTGGTCAGAGCTAATAACTCTGAGCTGAGCTTCCTGCTGCTCTTCTGCCTGAGCCTGTGTTTCCTGTGCTCTCTCACCTTCATCGGCCGTCCCTCTGAGTGGTCCTGTATGCTGCGCCACACAGCGTTCGGCATCACCTTTGTCCTCTGTATCTCCTGTGTCCTGGGGAAGACTATAGTGGTGCTGATGGCCTTCAGAGCCACACTTCCAGGCAGCAATGTCATGAAATGGTTTGGGCCTTTTCAGCAGAAACTCAGTGTTTTTGGTGCTGCTCTAATTCAGGTTATCATCTGTATCCTGTGGTTAACAATCAATCCTCCATTTCCACATTATAACATGTTGTATTATAAAGATCGGATTATTTTAGAGTGTAATCTAGGGTCACCTATTGGCTTCTGGGCTGTACTAGGATACATTGGCCTGTTGGCTGTTTTATGTTTTGTGTTGGCTTTCTTGGCTCGTAAACTGCCTGATAACTTTAATGAGGCCAAGTTCATCACTTTCAGCATGTTGATCTTCTGTGCAGTCTGGATCACGTTTATCCCAGCTTATGTCAGCTCTCCAGGAAAGTTCACAGTCGCCGTGGAGATATTTGCAATACTGGCTTCTAGTTATGGATTACTATTTTGCATATTCATGCCAAAGGTGTTCATTATTTTATTTCATCCTGAGAAGAACACTAAGAAGCACATCATGGGGAAGACACAAAATGATATTCGCTATTAATCATTGTATATCAATTTCTTACAGAAAATGTAAATACATAAAATAAAATAAACCGTATCTAATCAGTACATTTTGTGATTTCATATACAAGATAAACATTTCAAGTCAAGCAAAGTAACATGATCAAGAATTTAAAAAAAGTACACAAACAAGGTCAAGGTTTTTATTGTTTTCAATCAATCAATCAATCAATCAATCAATCAATCAATCAATCGTTATTTATTGCCCAATATCACAACAGGAGTTTCCTCACTGGACTGCACAAACACTAAGACAATGAAACAAAATAAACAAGACAATGTAGAGTTCACGCCAACATAATGTCCAGCAGAGGTAATGTCCAAATAAGCAGTTATCCCCCATTCACACCTCATTCATCCTTGCCTATTGTACATGTTTTAGTGGCAGGGGAAACATACACAAACACGGAAAGAACAGCGCTAACCGCTGTGCCACCGTGCTGCCCTACCACAGAAATACAAAAGTCATTGACTATATTAAAGCAGAAGATTTATAGACAATACTGTTTCAAACATTATAAAAGAAAGAGAAAGAAAAGGAGGGGAAAAAAGCATGAGGCACAATGTTCAGCTCAGCTTGTGTTAAAAGCCAATACATCTAATTATAACGGTATATGAAATTATCACAGAAAGCTTCACATAAATAGTAAAAATACAGTGTAGCCCAGCTTGTGTAACTTTTTTGTTTTGTTTTTTGTTTTAGAAAGTTAGGGCCTGGAGAGCCGTGAAAACTAAAATGAAGTTGCCATGCACAAATTCATCCAAGCGCATGATCACATGATCTCCACTCAAAACAACTGTGGAGAACAACAGAGAGAGGAAAACAGGAATAATGTGTTATGACATGTTGGTTTACCCCACTGGAGCTGTCCATGGTCCTGAGGGAGACTGCACTGAGATGCAACAGTTACTTCATCTTCAGCACAACAGCAACAACACAGGTGGCATGAGATCTCGAGTGGAAAACTAGAGTCTGTATTTAGACTAGCCTCTGTCACAACATGATCTTGTTGCATGTGAAATCAATTAACAACTTGTTTTGATCAGTCTCAGAAGTTTAGTCAACCAAAGTAGGAAGTGTTTGGTTATAGTGTATAAGTTTTATTCCACTTTACTTTAACTTTTCACTGATAACAGTGTAGGATAATGGAAGAGTTGACTACAAATGCAAATCTAGTTAATATAGTATATTACATATATATATTTTTTGCTGTGTACAGGTCAGGTTGTGTTTTTGTAGATTAAAAAAAAATAACAAAAAAAACAGAACAACTGTATTTTCAAGATCGGACACAGAAATGTGTGCCCCACAATGAATTTAAAAGCCAGGAATAACCAGGATAGTTGTGGCTAGTGACAGCCACTCCACTTGTACACAGTGACGGACTGGCCATTGGGCAATGTGGGCAAATGCCACTGCGGCCGCCTGGTCTCATCACTTGTTGTGGCCGCATCACAAACAAATAAATAGGCTAAATAAAGCGAGGAAGCGGCCGCCTATTGGCGCAATGGCTGCAAGCGGCAGCACCACCAGCGGCTCGCTCACCGCTCATCACAACTTGTGGCGCACAACCATATAAAAAGGCTAAATAAATAAATAAAGCGGAGATGCGGCCGCCTTTTGAAGACAAATGTGGCCTCTCTGCTAAAATTGCCAGGGCCTCTTTTTGGTGCCAGTCCGCCACTGCTTGTACATATTAGAGTCACACAAAAAACATATACTTTCAACATGTTAAATATACCAATAAGTGCTTTATTTGTCATTGTACAACCGTATAACGAAATTGTGTTCAGGTGTTAGTCCTGAGCCGCTGACTGAGTGCGCCACCATTGTGGGCCAACCTGACCAGCATGTTATTGGAGGTAGGGGAAACCGTATCACCCGGAGTAAACCCGGCTGCCTGCCTTTAATGCTCCTCTGATCCTCTGAAACGGTGCAGCACCTCCTGGGTTTGCAACTGTTTCAGAGTGTGATGTTGACTGTTCAGGCTATGCAGGAGCCGTGTGGCCTCACAACAAGAAGATTTTGACCAAGCCTTTTTCAGGCTTGATCCTCAGACACAGTGAGCTGCTCTTAGTGGATTATGCATGAGTGGGATAATGGTGGTCATTATGGTTTCCCTCAAAATCACCAAACCTATAGTTCTGTACCCATAGCAGCTGGACACATCTTCTGACAGGTTGTCAAAATGTAGTGGACAAATTCCCCTGTGAACAGTAGTTTAGTTTAGTTTATTGTTTATTGAAACAGGGACAGTGTACAAAACCATTAGTCTTTACAAAAGAAGAGATGATTTGTACCAGATTTAGCAAAGTAGCTATTTTCCATCTGCAGTCCCTGGACAGGTGAGTACAAAAAACATTACAATCTATAAATCTAATCTACAATAAAATCACTATATAAAATACATTAGTTTTCTGTACACTTCTAGAAAAACATATAAACAATCCCTACAATTTACAATACATTCATCAATGCTGACACAATTGATGATCTAAAATATACTTTTTCAAATTTCGAGTAAAACTATTAAGATCTACAGACAGTTTCAGACAGTCTGGAAGCTCATTCCACTGTTTAATGGAGCGAAATGAGAAGGCACATTGTGCAAAGGCCGAGGATCTTTTTGGGATTACACAGTTTTTATTTGCAGTGGACCGAGTGGCTCTCGTATTTTGCTCAGAACAAAGTCTGACAAAGTTCTTCAGTGGTGGTGGAGCTGTATTATTAGTGATTTTGAATATAATTCTTAGATTATTGTATAGAATTATATTGTCAAAACTGAGCAGTTTGAACTTACTCAGGATATTGCAATGATGATAACGAAGTGGTTTTTTGTCAAGTGCCTTTAAAGCCTGATTATACACAGATCTGAGTGGTTTGAGCGTGGTCTCCTTTGCCTGCGACCAGCTAGATAAACAGTAAGTAAAGTGAGGAATTATCATGGCGTTGAAATAAGTGAAAGCCGCTTCGACTGTCAGGCTGTTCCTCATATGCTTTAGAGAGGAAATGTTATATTTAATTGTGTTGGTTACTTTTTTAACATGCTTTTTGAATGTCAGTGTTTGGTCTAAATAGAGCCCTAAGTATTTTGTTTCCGTTACATTTTTTAGTGCCTCTCCATTTACATATATGTTAGGCATCTCTTTAGTATTATTTATTTTATGAAAATACATGCCAACTGTTTTACTAGTGTTTAATGTCAGGCATGAAGATTGGAGCCAATTTTGGATTTTGTCCAATACTGAAGACAACTTTGAGGCCACTGTCTGCATATCCCTTCCATGTGTGAAGATGACGGCATCATCTGCATACATAATTATATCCAGGTCTTTGCACACATCAGGGAGGTGATTTATATAAATGCTGAACAGCAAGGGCCCCAGGATTGACCCTTGTGGGACCCCGGTTGTGCAAGGTTTAAAGGAGGATGTTGCATTATTTGTTCTCACACACTGCACCCGGTCAGTAAGGTATGACTGGAACCACTCCAGTCCTTCACTGGATAGATTACACTGAGCAAGCCGGGACAGGAGGACACAGTGGTTTACCGTGTCGAAGGCCTTTCATAAGTCCAAGAACACGGCACCCACCGTGCCCCCCTTGTCCATGCCGGCCCTAATGCTCTCTGTCAGGTAGCAGCAGGCAGCATCAGTGGAATGATGTCTGCGAAAACCGAATTGCATTTGATGCAAAACATTATTATCGTTTAGATGTTCCGTTAACTGCTCTATGATTACTTTTTCTAATATTTTTGATACTACAGGTAGTAAACTAATGGGCCTATAGTTACCAACCTCATTTTTGCTACCAGATTTATGAATTGGAGTTATAACTGCTGTTTTGAAGACACTAGGGAACACACTTTCATTAATAGATTTGTTCACAATTTGGGCTATTGTTGTTGTTAGAGTCTCCCTATGTTTTTGATAAGTGTGTTGTCAAGTCCCCAGTAGTCTTTAGCCTTTGAATTTGATAAAGATTGTATTATTTTACCTATTTTACCTATTTTGGCATTATCGTACAGTACACCTTAATCCCAAGATCTGTTTCACCAGCAAATAACAGCACAACAAAACCTAATCTAGGAAATACATTGTATATCAATACCAATAACTAAATGTAAATTATATATGTATATAATATACGTAGCTCAACATTTTTTAGATATACTAGACAGCATGGTGGCTGAGTGATTAGCCACCATGCTGGGTTCAATCCCCGGCCGGGGCATTTCTGTGTGGAGTTTGCATGTTCTCCCCGTGTCTGCGTAGGTTTCCTCCGGGTACCCCGGTTTCCCCTACCCCCAAAAGCATGCTGGTCAAATTGGCCCACAGTGGCGGCATGCAGACTCACAACGGCTCAGAACTAACCTAATATCTGATCGACACAATTTCATTGTACAATTGTATAAAGACTATAAAGTTGTTATACTTCTTCTTCTAAATATATATTCTTCTTATTCTAAAAATAGTGTACTTGTATTTCGCATTGGGACTGAACTCCTCCATGAGCATTCTCTCTGACATGAAGAGCATATAAAGGCAGGTGAACTACATGGATTGTACAGGTTGTAGGTGAATGATGCAGTGGTTGGTGCTGTTCTTCCTGGTTCAGCTAGTTCTTAGAGGCTCATGTCTCTGTCAGCCGCTGGGACAGATCCAGGCTCCAGAACTGTCCCAAACTGGGGACATCATATTGGGGGGCATTTTCACCTTCCATACAGCGTACAGAGGAAGTATTTCAACATTCAACACTAAACCAAGGGCTCCTACATGTATGAAGTGAGTATGGCTGTATGGTTTCTAATGCCTCTATTGTAACGCCGATTTCCATTCTCTTTGTCTTTACAGCCTCAACGTGCGAGAATTCAAATTTGCCCAGACAATGATTTTTGCAATAGATGAAATAAACAAGAATTCTGACATTCTTCCAAATCACACCCTGGGCTACAAGATCTACAACTCATGTGGCATGTCCAATATTGCCCTGTCTGCAATTGTTTTGGTCAATGGTCAGGAGGAGGTCCTGGATGAGACTCACTGTACTGGCTCTGGGACTGCTGTGGCTGTGTTGGGACACTCTGGTTCTGCCCCACTATGGCTTTCGCTCGTGTAATAGGAAGGTTTCTGGTCCCAGTGGTGAATGCAGCACTTATTTTCTTTGCCCATTGTCAGAATATATGAATTATATAAAGTTGAATAATAATGTCTACAAATAAAAAAGAGTTACGTACATGACTGACTGACACAATTAGACTGGGTTGTCTATCCTTTTAGTAGCATATACTGTATGTTGCATGCTAACAGAGGATTGTGATATGTTCTATTCATTTGATCTATTATTTCTACCACACAGATCAGCCACTTTGCCACCTGTGCTTGCTTGAGTGACAGAGAGGAGTTCCCATCCTTCTTTCGGACCATTCCCAGCGACAATCACCAGAGTCGCGCCCTGGCCAAACTGGTCAAACACTTTGGCTGGACATGGGTGGGGGCCATAAGCAACCTCAATGACTACGGCGTCAATGGCATCAGCACATTCATGCAGGCTGCCCAAGAAGAGGGAGTTTGCATCGAGTACTACGAAGCCTTTGAGCAGTCGGGGCCAGCGAGTGCTTTAGCCAAAGTGGTGGAAACTATCAAGCGCTCCACTTCGAAAGTGATCGTGGCTTTTATGTCTCACAGAGAGGTCAAAGCGTTGGCTGCAGAGCTGTATAAGAATAACATTACACGGCTACAGTGGGTCGGAAGTGATGCCTGGATCAGCGATAACTCTCTGACCGACGCTGAAGGCCACGGCATCCTGGTTGGTTCTCTTGGCTTCGTTGTGAGCAAAGCAAACATCCCGGGATTAGGGGAGCGCCTAAGACGACTCCATCCGTCACAATTCCCTCGGAGTCAATTTGTCAAGGATTTCTGGGAATATGTGTTCGGATGCGCTTTGGTTAATTCTTCACATACAGAAAGGAGGCCGTGCACTGGAATGGAGAGCCTGCAAAATGAGGAGATTTATTTTACAGACGTTTCCGAGCTAAGATTTGAGAACAATGTGTACAAGTCGGTGTACGCTGTGGCTCATGCACTTCATGCCTTGAGGTCATGTGAAAGTGGGAACTCAGGTTGCACTAATAGTCAACGTATCGAACCATGGCAGGTGAGAATGGCATCATCATAGACTGTTTTGAATATACGGATCTAAAATGATTATTTCTTTAGGTGCTTCAATACTTGCAGAAAGTCAATTTCACAACACATCAAGGGGAGAGGGTGACATTTGACGAGAATGGAGATATCGTTGCAAAATATGAACTTATTAATATCCAAAGTATCACCGCAGGCACAATGCACCTCGCCACGGTTGGCTTCTTTGATTCCACGATGCCCCGTGATCATCAGATTCAAATGAACAGCAATAAAGTTGTTTGGGGAGGAGGAGTGAACATGGTACACATTTTAGTTGATCTGTTTGGATATTTCTGGATTAGCAGTCACTATGTCGTTCTGAACAGTGCTTCATGAAATGTAATGACAATGAAGTAAGAGTGGAAAATGGTGTTCTCCAGGTGCCAGTGTCTGTGTGCAGTGAGAGTTGTCCACCCGGAAAGCGAAAGGTTCTCTATAAAACCAGGCCCGTCTGTTGCTATGATTGCATCCCGTGTGGAGAAGCAGAAATCAGCAATGTTACAGGTAGAGCTATGTTTGAAACAACGGTCAACAGCAATAGGAATTCTAATGTTAAGAACTATCAAGAACTTTGTGTTAAAACTTTGGGGCAACAACACAGCAAAAGTTGTGTTGGAAGGAACGAATACTTTACCTACTTGATTGGAAATGTTTTCTTAAATGATTTGAGCATCTCCCATATTTTGCTGCCAATCAAATGTGGCTTTCTTTTTTAATGAATACTTTAGTAACAGTATAATAATAATAATAATAATAATAATAATAATATAAAACCACAGTCCTGATATATTTTTCTCCTTTCTTTACTGACAGATTCTCTGGATTGTTTTGCATGTCCAATTGAATACTGGCCCAACACAAATCAAGACAAATGTTTACCGAAAGACATAGAATTCTTGTCTTTTTCTGAAATCATGGGAATCACACTAACCTTTTTCTGTTTGAGCGGTACCATGTTAACATTTTTGTTTTTAATAGTGTTCTATCAGTACAAAGAAACGCCAATAGTGAGAGCTAATAACTCTGAGCTGAGCTTCCTGCTGCTCTTCTCCCTGAGCCTGTGTTTCCTGTGCTCTCTCACCTTCATCGGCCGTCCCTCTGAGTGGTCCTGTATCCTGCGCCACACAGCGTTCGGCATCACCTTTGTCCTCTGTATCTCCTGTGTCCTGGGGAAGACTATAGTGGTGCTGATGGCCTTCAGAGCCACACTTCCAGGCAGCAGTGTCATGAAGTGGTTTGGGCCTCTTCAGCAGAGGCTCAGTGTTCTGACGTTCACACTGGTACAAGTTCTAATATGCATCTTATGGTTAACAATCAACCCACCTTTTCCGCAAACAAACATGTTGTATTATAAAGATCGGATTATTTTAGAGTGTAATCTAGGGTCATCTATTGGCTTCTGGGCTGTACTCGGATACATTGGCCTGTTAGCGCTTCTCTGTTTTGTGTTGGCTTTCTTGGCTCGTAAACTGCCTGATAACTTTAATGAGGCCAAGTTTATAACCTTCAGCATGTTGATCTTCTGTGCAGTCTGGATCACGTTTATCCCAGCTTACGTCAGCTCTCCAGGAAAGTTCACTGTCGCTGTGGAGATTTTTGCCATTCTGGCTTCAAGTTATGGACTACTGTTTTGCATATTTGCACCAAAAATACTGATTATTTTATTTCAGTCTGAGAAAAACACCAAAAAGAACATCATGGGAAAGACTAATAAGACTATACGCTATTGATGTTCTCAGATACTGTATTCATGTAATTATTGTTTTGGCTTAAGCTGTAATAAACAAACATTGAAATACAGAAACTGTTTCAGATGGCCTTATTTTGTAACCATAGTGATCACGCAAGGCTACACCATGCCTCACCTTCTGCTGCATCATATTCCAGGTCACCAAAACAGTGAATACTTTGGCCGTGGGTCAAGTGAACTGATTCTGGCGTTGGTGGGTCCTACCGATTTTCAACAGATTTATTTTATTTTACGCAGTACGCCCAATAAAAGATGACCAATGACTAATGAAACATAGAGAGAGCTTAAACTGTAGCTTCATTGAACTCATCTAAATGCTTTCACTTTCTGATGTATCTCCAATCAATAATGATGTTCCCTTTCTGTCTCTTCTTTGCGTCATGCATACAAAGGTCAATAAGTCATTCTTGGAAACAGGTCTCAGGTGTATTACTCGGTTCAGGTCGCCTTGACTTCCACACAAAGGTTTTTTTGCACATGCGCTGAACAATGGCCAAATGCATTGTCTTTCGCATCTGTTATACGCTGGAAACTATAAAACCCAGCAGGGTGGCAGTGACGGGGACTGTGCCAAAGGCTACTCTCTGAGATGACAACACACATTCTGGTCGTCTCATTGTTAGTGTGGATGCTTTCATTTGGTCTGTGCTTCCAATGCCAGTGCTCAGACTCTGACCAGAATGAGGGCATCTACAGCGCTGCTACTTGTGTTTGTGACGGCACAAAAGTGGCATCGACAATGTAAGTATTCCTTCTCGTTTGCTCATGCTGCCTCTTTATAATTATGTCTATTAAGCAAGAAATTACTCCTCAACAGCAATTAGCCCATAATTAAATGATTTAGTCATTGGGGGACTGCTGATTTCAGGCACTAACTCATGATCATTTAGCTGGCAATTAGATTATCCCCACAGAGACCCAAAAATCGAGACAGTCCTACTTTGTTTTACTCCCATCATTGTGTAAAGTTGTGTATGCCTGTGAGATTATTGTACTTTGTTTCTAAAATGTCATTGCAATTTAAACAGTTTCATGTTTTTCGTCATTCAGATCTCCCCCTGTTACGTTTGAGGAGACAACGCTACAGAAAACATACTATCCAAATAGAAGACAAGTGCCAAAGAGTCACCCAAACAGGCAGCAGAACAACTGTGTATGTTATTACAACAGTCAAATGTCTATGCCTACAGCATGTGGGACTAAAATGTGGACGTTTGAAAAAGACGTAAGCCTTTTACGTTTGACATTTGAACTCTGCAAAAGAATATTCTAACCCTGCATCTTTTGTTTTCCTTGACAGAATTGCAAATGTGTTTTTAACATTTTACTTGACCTGGAAGATGCTCATGTTCTATACCGTTTATCAATTAACAAATACAATCTTAAAAACAAGAATCCAAGTGTAGCTATTCTTTCTAACGTCACTGGCTGCAATAATCATCTGTCCTGTGCAGCCAATACTCTGTGGATCTGCAGTCTCCAGGTTTGCTTTAACTTTTCATACATGTTTCTATTGTCACAAAACTCATGTCCAGTTTTGTATTTTGTGTTACTGTTTGTCTTGCTACAGATGTCACCTGTCTTCTGTGGAAAAGGTAAATGCTGTCTAAATCAATAACAGATTTCACAACACAAATCCTAATGTACATTTTCCTTGTTTTACTGTAGGTTGCTACTATTGGAGAACCCTAACACCTGTCCTACTGCTCAAAGTCTATATGCTACGACTCAGAGTATCTCTGAACACAATCAATGTTGGATTTTTATCAAAAGGGCTATTTTTTACATTGACTTATTTGTGTGTTTTATCAGCCTTGACCTTTCTTCATTCGAGTCATGTAGTGGAGTGGATTTCTGTTTTTAGTACAAGCGCTATATTTCCCTGTGCTTCTAAATCTGTCCATATTGTCACAAAGTTAACTTGTTCTCCATTACCTTTGATGTTTGTTATGGGTTTCATTTGGTCAGTTTTCAAGCGTTTCCTTTTACTGTTTGTGAAACCGTTTCTGCAGCCATTGTTATGGTCTGTAATGGCCTTCCTACTGCTGGCTGCTGCACATTATCCACACGGCTCAGTCCACCAAATATTACGGTCAAAAAGAAAAGCATCAGAGTGTTCAGTGTGGATGAATATAGTGATGTATGGAAACACTGTTAGAATATTTGCAAAATGTGTGGTGATTATCAGAATATAGTAGACCCATTTATGTTAACGCAACATTTTATCATGACTAGTCATCAATGTGTTTGTGTGACATCTTGTTTGAACTGAATTTCATTTTCAAGTACCTTTTAGTAAGTACATATCTTTTAACCGGATGTACATGGCTGTTTCTTCACCAAAGTCACAGTCGCAGATAAACACTGGATTTTCTTCAATAAAAGTACAGATTGAGAACAATATTTACGGAGAAAGTGATTTATCTTAACAGCCTGCCATGCTGCTTTGATTGTGCTGTAGTTTGGGCAGTGGTCAAGTGCGGGGTGGTGTACAGTGTATAGTGGCTTCCTCTTTCATTGTTTGTATTTTTTTTTTTTTTAATCAGCTATAGGGTCTTAACATATATTTTATCAAAAACAAACAAGGACAAAGGCTTCTCCAGATGTGATAAGCATTTAGGCATATATTAGGCAAGAGGCAAACTAACCCTGGGACTACTATAAGCATGCCCTTTGTTCAAGTCCACAAAGGGGAAGCAGTGACACAACACAGCTAGATAGTTGGGAATGAAAAGGGTAAGAATATGAAAAAGGGCCAATAGAGGGCAATAATGTAATGAAGCCCCTTCAGTGCTAAAATAAAGTGTAAAAGAAAAAATTGACAGGATATCGGTGTATCGTACAGAAATGTGACATAATCAAATAATCAAGGTGGCATGAAGGGTTATATTAGTGTGTGCATGATATCAAAAGACTGCTTTGAAGCGCTTTGAGTGCCCAATCAGGGTGTATAAGTGAGAGTCATGCAGCCCACACATTAACCATAACTGTATGCTACCACGAATGTCAAACATAATACGATTTAGACAGTCTTTCTCAATCAATGACAACTATACACAGTATATTTACAAAAAGGTCAGTTTAAACATAACAAAAGTCTGTCTTCTAACATTAAAGCAACTGGATCTACATTTATGTGAGAAGCCGATGTCTACATTACATCTTAATTGTGTTAAGTAGCTCAGCTCACCGAGAAATAAGAAATGGTTAAAAGATATGGCATAAAATATCAGCTGTAGGCCTACTTATTTCCAGCTATTATTATTTGTTAATTTGAGTTCCTTTCATGTGTCACACTTTGGGCTTGTGTGGTGACCAGTTGTTTACACACAGATAAGTAGAGTAACATGCATTTACATATTATTTTAGAGCTAGACCAATGGATAATTTATTCATTATTTATTTATTTGATAGGGACATTGAACATTAATGAACATCTGCATTGAAACAACAAAAAGAGACCTAAACATGCCAGATTATAGCCACAGAGCTAAATTACGGCCGGAGTCCCTAGACAGATGACAGAAATGCAGAAAACAGTAGCGCAGTGGTTAGCGCTTCAGCTTCACAGTTAGAAGGTCCTGGGTTTGATTCCCACCTGGACAGGGCCTGTCTGTGTGAAGTTTGCAAGGTCTCCCTGTGTCTGTGTAGGTTTCCTCTGTGTTCCCCTGCCACTAAAAACATGTATAATAGGTGAATCCTCCAGCCAGGTGATTCTGACCATCAGCCTGGCTCCACATCATGGGGGTGGGGCACTGCCGTTGCCCTGGTGGCATTGAAGGATGGGTCAAATGCAGAGGACAAATTTCCCTACAGGGACAATAAAGTAAAAGAAGAGTTACTCAATGGTCACAAGACTGGTTTGCTTTAAACCACACTTTGATCAATGCTTTATCACAACTTTGGAGGGTAAAGGATCAATCCATCTCCATTCTGCCTTTAGGTGCCTGTTTAGACATACAAGCAAAGTCCAAAATGTCTTATCTGTCATAGAGAAGGAAAAAGTCCCTCATAGTTTAATTTTGAAGTAACACAGTGCACAGTCAACATATAAAAATGCATTACTTGTCACATCCGAGTTTGGAAGAACTCCAGACCAATGCTGGAGGGGCTGTGGTCAGGTGGGACACCACACTCACATATTTTGGTACTGTCCAAAACTAATTAATTAATGTTAAGACATACAAAGTGAAATAACAATTGATTAGGTGTTGAAATTCCATTGGAACCCAAAGTCATAATATTGGGAATATTCCCAAGCAAACCTCAGCCCCCCACCATTACCCAATGGAAAATAAACTGAAAGAAGTGTATGTAATAAGATTTGTAAATATGTGAATACAATTATAATAAAATCATAATTATGTGAATGATGCAACAGCCAAGTATTTGAATTTATCTTCAAGGTTAGCATATTTTTCACAATGTTCCAGTAGTATCTAAGAAGATACTGTTTGGTATCAAAAGTACGTAAGAAAGCAGCCTGGTATCAGGTTGACCATGTGTAGTAAGACAACAGAGTGAACTGGACGAACGTAAATCAAGGTTGGCCCCCGGACTGTGCAGGTCAGACTGGGTATCATTGACATCAGGTGTCCTTGTACAGGCCGGGCCTCCCGATTGGATAAGTATAGTGTGATTCATGTTTTAAGATATGGTGTGATACATGTGTTTGAGAGGTGACGAGCAAATATCTGTAAACTCCACCTCTATGTGTAATACGCTGTGGAAAAACCAAATAAAAGGCTGTACCAAAAAACAACTCTTTGAGAATGGGTGCACCACTCCGCGTGGCTGTGGTGTACTGCAATTCTCCCTTGCAAGCCAACCAAAGTATTGATCTCTGTGTCGTTTTCTTCTAGTTGAAGCGTTCTCCAGAATTGGAAAACAAAGGTATTAACCCTAATTTTCTGACAGTGTATCATATGGAACAAATAACAGCAAGATTGCAAATCAAAACTGAGATATTTATGGCCAAATGGTCTTTAGGTGAATATTTTAAAGTGATTATTGATTTGTACCCTTTGTATAATTAGGCCCGAGCGCCATCAGGGCTGGCGAAGGGGCTCTTGTAATCGTATAGAGTGCGCGGAGGGCACAAAACGAGCGCGAAGCGCTCGCCTCCTCTCAAACATACACTAACGCACTCCTCTCGTCGAGCACGTTCCGTGCACGTGCAAATCTATCAGAAAACGCACATTGTAATTGTACAGAGCCCATAAAAGTCAATGGGCGACTGAGAGCCCTGGGTCACTGACGGGCACGAAGACCCAGGACCTCTACCATGAGGTAGGAAATGCGCGAGCACTTTCCGAAATTATATAGTTTATGCTACCTGCATAAGCGGAAACATTGTTTTCGTATGGGAATATTATTAGCGCAATGCAATGCGCGGAGCGCACTGTACCTAGGTGCGCGGAGCGCACAAAAACAACGCGAAGCGCTGTCCCTGTGTCAACCGTGAACTCACCGTGGTAAACAGTGACTGTGTGGGCCCTTTATACTTGTTATTGCAGGAAAATGAATGGGGGTATATGGCCACCTCCAACCCCACGCTGCGTGGGGGTTGTTGAGAGCTTTCCAAAAACGTATAATATGTTGTCGTCGCAAAAGCGACTATATTGTTTTTGCAAAAAATATTATTATTTTCTGTATTTATTTATTTCTTCTTCTGCTCTTTGAGCAGTAATTTGACCCCCTGAACATAGTCGAAAACTCACCAAACTTTGCCCAAAATTCAGGTCCGGTGAAAAATTAATTTAAATGTCGGTTTCATATTGGGGAAATAAAAAATGGCGTGACAGTGCCACCTACAAAAGTGTTTTTGTATGGGAATATTATTCTTTCTTTCTTTCTTTCTTTTGCACCGTCACAATTTTTACCCAGTGAACATTGACGAAAAGTCAATGGGCCAAAGATTTTGGCCCAAAATTCAAACCCGATCCGACACAACTTTTGACTATTTCCAAATTTTGAATTTCAAAATGTTTTCTTTTTTTAGTTTTGAGTTTTTTTTTTAACATTGCGAGGTAGGACTTCGACAAAAATTACGTTTGTAGTAGAATCATAAAAATCGGTACAGACGTGCGTCATGACAAGTTGAGCAAAAAATATTACTACAGCAACGCCGCCAATTTTTCGCAAACAAAAAATGCCTCCCATTCGCACATATGAAGCCCGATTTCGATCATTTTGTTATCAGTAGTTAAAGTCACAGTCCTAAACACTTTCATCTGTCAAAATTTTAATTGGGCGCGATTTTTAAAATAATGTGGAAAAAATGGTCATTCTATGTGGTCATTCCGATCAGAAATGTTAATTACACCATGTCATATTTTTCACGGTGTTGCCGTAGCGATGACCAGAACGTCCCATTTTCCACTTGGATAACCTTCGTGACAGTGGGATTGAGGAGATCCTCGAAGTACTCCTTCCACCGCCCGACCACATCCCCAGTCGAGGTCAACGGCTCCCCGCCGTTGACCTCGATGGATGGTTTGCCAGAATCTCTTCGAGGCCGACCGATAGTCCTCCTCCATGGCTTCTCCGAACTCCTCCCAGACCCGAGTTTTTGCCTCTGTGACTGCACGAGCTGCAGCACGCTTGGCCTGCCGGTACCTCTCAGCTGCCTCCGGAGTCCCACAAGCCAACAAGGCCAGGTAGGACTCCTTCTTCAGCTTGACGGCATCCCTTACTTCCGGGCGCCACCACCGGGTTCGGGGATTGCCGCCGCGACAGGCACCAGAGACCTTACGGCCACAACTGCGAGCAGCCGCATCGACAATGGAGGAGGAGAACATGGTCCACTCGGACTCCATGTCTCCAACCTCCCTCGGAATCTGGGTGAAGCTCTTCCGGAGGTGGGAGTTGAAGACCCTACTGACAGAGGGATCCACCAAACGTTCCCAACAGACCCTCACAACACGTTTGGGCCTGCCAGGTCTGACCGGCTTCCTCCCCCCCTGCCAGCGGATCCAGCTCACCACCAGGTGGTGATCGGTTGACAGCTCAGCCCCTCTCTTCACCCGAGTGTCCGAGACACGCGGCCGGAGATCAGATGACACAACTACAAAGTCGATCATCGACCTCCTGCCTAGGGTGTCCAGGTGCCACGTGCACTTATGGACACCCTTGTGCTCGAACATGGTGTTCGTTATGGACAAACTGTAACTAGCACAGAAGTCCAATAACAGAACACCACTCGGGTTCAGATCGGGGAGGCCGTTCTTCCCCATCACCCCCGTCCAGGTCTCACTGTCGTTACCCACGTGGGCGTTGAAGTCCCCCAGTAGAACAATGGAGTCCCCAGTCGGAGCACTATCTAGTACCCCTCCCAGGGACTCCAAGAAGGCTGTGTACTCTGCACCGATGTTGGGCCCGTAGGCCGAGACAACGGTGAGAGACCTGTCCCCAACCCGAAGGCGTAGGGACGCGACCCTCTCGTTCACCGGGGTGAACTCCAACACGTGGCGGCTGAGCTGGGGGGCTATGAGCAAACCCACCCCAGCCCGCCGTCTCTCCCCGCGGGCAACTCCAGAAAAATGGAGAGTCCAGCCTCTCTCCAGGAGTTGGGATCCGGAACCCAGGCTGTGAGTGGAGGTGAGCCCGACTATATCTAGCCGGTATCTCTCAACCTCCCGCACAAGCTCAGGCTCCTTCCCCCCCAGCGAAGTGACGTTCCATGTCCCGAACGCCAGAAGCTGCGCACGCGGACCAGGTCGTCGAGGCACCCGCCTTTGACTGCCACCTAGTCCTCTCTGCACCCGACCCCTACGGATCCCTCTGCGGGTGGTGGGTCCACAGGAGGGCGGGCCCACGTCGTCCCTACGGGCTGTGCCCGGCCGGGCCCCGTGGGCAGAGGCCCGACCACCAGACGCTCGCATTCGAGCCCCAACCCCAGGCCTGGCTCCAGGGTGGGGCCCCGGCTGCGCCATACCGGGCGACGTCACGGTCCTTGATTTTGTACTGTCCATAGAAGTCTTTGAACTGCATTTCGTCTGACCCGTCACCTAAGACCTGTTTGCCATGGGAGACCCTACCAGGGGCATGAAGCCCCAGACAACATAGCTCCTCGGATCATTCGGGCACTCAAACAACCCCACCACGTTAAGGTAGCAGTTCACGGGGTTGTATTTAAAATACAGTTAATAAAAACTGGTATTACCACATCACAGGGCGGTCGGCGAGGGCCGATAATCGCCGCTTTGCAGCTATATTTACATTTTGAAACTGGCCAAATGTATTACATTATTGGTCATTATTACAATATCGGCCGTTCCTATGTTATCGGTTCCTACAGGTCCAATGTGACACTTTTTGCCCCGGGCCCCAGCAAGTCTGTTGACAGCCCTGGCTTTGACGTTCATCTGAATGAAACAGGTACAGTATGTCAATAAGGTGCTCATACTGTACTGCAGTGAACATGACAAGAGATAATCACAGAAATTCTCAATAAACACAGTTAAGTGGAGCAAGTGTGCAGGGTTTCTTTATTGTTCATGCAGTAAGCAACGTTGCTTGCACATTGACTTATTGAAACAAACTAGCAAATGAACACTAAACACATGAACACTTTGAATGTTGAAAGATTTTGAAGGTCTAATAAACAACTTCAAGGGAGGAATACATAATTGTGTAGCTTGTGGATTGTAAAATCAGAGTGTTGTTTGTGTCTGATTTGCATATTTATGACCTCACATTAGTATTATAAATGCCGACAAGTGAGCAATAAGCGATACATCTGATACAGTTTCAAGGAGCTTTATTAGTTAGTTAGTTTTTTTTATTTTTATATGATGTTAGATTGTATCTCTTCTGTGCTGTGGTTTTGCTGTGCTGGGCTTTGGGGTCTGGGGATGGGATTGCAGGATTCGGAAACAGTGCGCTGCTGGACTTGGGGAACCACTCGCAATCTGCCTCTGTCACAGGACGGAGATATAGTCATAGGTGGAAGCTTCAGTCTCCATTATGGAACTCAAGCTATTGATAATGTTCATAATCAAGTACGACAATACCAGTGTACAGGGTAAATTACCACTACTTGGCAATTTTCATAATTTAGGATTTGCTCATCCAAATTATGACTTTTTTCTCTTTTGTGTTTAGAAGTTTTGAACTAAATCAATTACAGAATGTTTATGCAATGATCTATGCTGTGGAGGAAATTAATCGTAACAATAGGCTGCTGCCCGGTATGAAAGTGGGTTATCAAATTTTTGATAATTGTCTCAGTGCCTCTTGGGCTCTTCAAGCTGCTCTGTCTTCTGTTGGAGGAGAAGCAACAAGCTGCACATTTGTGAACAAATCTGCTACTTTCAAATTCAACAAACAAGGTAATAAAAAGAAAGTCCTTTTTGTGTAAAGTGATTTGAAAGAAATATATTAACCAATAACATTGACAGCCAATGGTGTAATAGATGTAACAAGTGTAACTTAAACTAAACACATGTGGAAATAAAACTTTTTATTGGATTTATACATTTTCTGAGCCATTTAGTTTTTGGAGGTTATTTTCTTTGTATTTTTTGTTCTTATAAATTAATGATCACAACTTTGAATATGCAACGCAAAAATGCAAGTATAATGCCGTAATGCAAGCTTGAATATATTTTTTCCACAGTTAAAAGTTTTATTCCCATTATTATTGGAGGTGAATCATCAGATAGAAGTAAGATCCTGTCAACAATCCTGGGACCATTGTCTGTGCCAGTAGTAAGTGAAGTATCACTATGTCATGAAGAGCTGTGAGCTTATTATACATTGGAAATGATGTGTATAATGCTCTTTTAGATCAGCTATTGGTCAACTTGCCCCTGCCTCAGTGACAGACGACTGTATCCTAACTTCTTCAGGACAATCCCAAGTGATATATATCAAGCTCGCACCCTGGCCCGGCTGGCCAAGCATTTTAAGTGGACTTGGATCGGAGCTGTGGTGATGCAAGATGATTATGGGCTTGGAGCAATAAAGGTGTGTAGTTTGACAAAATACTAATACATACAAGACTTATGTACATCATTCATTTTTTAGGGGTTTCATAAAGAGACTGATGGTTTTGTGTGTTTGGCTTTTCTGAGAACTGTCAGAGGAGAAAATATAGTAACAGACGCCAGAGAAGCTGCTCTCACCATTCAGGCCTCAACCGCTAAAGTCATTATTATCTTTGCTTGGTTCAGTGTCGTTAGGGAACTGTTTGTGCAACTTGACAGAATCAACGTAAGAAATAATTAACAAAAATAACATATAAAAGATTATGTAATTAAAGTCAATGTATATTCTGCTGGTATGACCTTGCGACAGGTGACTGACAGACAGTTTCTGGCCAGTGAGGCCTGGAGCACTAGTAGTGATCTCTTCCAACATCCGGCCACTTCCAGAGTTGCTTGTGGTGTTTTTGGTGTCGCCATTCGAAGTTCCACTATCGATGGATTTGAAGCATACATCAGAGGTTTACATCCATCTCAGCGTCCAGACAATGAGTTCTTGAGAGAGTACTGGGAAAAAGAGTTTGGCTGTGCTCCTGTGTCTTCATCCTCCGCTTCTCTTCCTCCCTGCAATGGGACAGAGTCACTGTATGGGGTGCACAGTCGCTTCACTGACATGTCCCAGTTAAGGGTCACATATAACGTATATCTAGCAGTTTATGCAGCAGCTCATGCCCTCCACAGTCTTTTGTCCTGCCCCAACACTGACACCTCTACATCCAACTGCTCCTCTCCTCACCAGGTCACACCAGCACAGGTAGGTCAAGATGCACTTTGTGGTGAAAATACTGACTGAATATAAACATGTTTTTCACTTGGTGTATTTTGCATTCAGCTTCTTGAGCACTTGAGCAGAGTGAACTTCACAACACCTCAGGGCGAGAGGTTTTATTTCCAAGGAGGGGATATTCCAGCTAAGTATGACCTGGTCAACTGGCAGAAGAGCCCTGAAGGGTCACTAAGACTTTCACTCATTGGGAAAGTGGATGGCTTTGACATTGATCTGAATGAAACAGGAATTCAATGGAGTACAGGCTCAAGCCAGGTTATCAATACATAATGTGGCATCAACAATATTTTCATTTTTGTTTAGTTTTGTCAGTTGTAGAATATGTATTCGTAGTCATTTATATATCAAGTTTATAATTTTGGTACACATAGGTGCCTGTTGCTGTTTGCAGTGTAAGCTGTGCTCCAGGGACACGGAAGGCAGAGAAAAAAGGAAAACCATCCTGCTGCTTTGACTGTATCACCTGTGCAAGTGGAGAAATAAGCAACAAAACAGGTACATTTCCATCTTTCTTCTTTATTTTAATTATCTATTTTCTCTTTTTGTACCAACTGTTGATCTGGTTATATTTCCTTTTATGAAAAGATTCTTTAAATTGTCACCGTTGTCCTCCTGAATACTGGTCAAATGCAAAAGGAACAGCCTGCATCCCTCGACAGCAGGACTTTCTGTCCCTTGATGAAACTCTGGGCATCACTCTGACTACAGTAGCTGTGTCTGGAGCTGTAGTGACCGCAGCAGTCTTTGTTGTTTTTCTTTATTACCGACAAACACCCATGGTACTTTTACAGTTAATATCACTTTTATGACTTGATACGAGTAAATAAATATCTTCCCCTTTTTCAGGTTCGAGCAAACAACTCAGAGCTGAGTTTCCTTCTTCTTGTGTCCCTGAAGCTGTGCTTCTTGTGCTCACTGGTGTTTATTGGTCGACCATCGGTCTGGTCCTGTCGTTTCCAGCAGGCAGCGTTTGGCATCAGTTTTGTACTTTCTATTTCTTGTCTGCAAGTCAAAACAATGGTTGTTCTAGCAGCTTTCCGCTCTACACGACCTGTTGCTGGGATGTTTGTTAAATGGTTTGGTCCAAGAAATCAGAGGGGCAGTGTGTGCCTGCTCACCAGTATGCAGGTGAAAAATGTTCCTACCATTTGGGTTTTTTTTAACTTTCAAACCAAAACTAAAACACCCTTTTTTTAATAGATCATAATCTGTGTTGTGTGGCTGAGTGTCAGTCCTCCAGAGCCTCACCTGGACCTGAGTGTCCAGGGGCCAACGGTGACTCTGGAGTGTGCCATGGAGTCAGTGCTGGGCTTCTCTCTGGTCCTGGGATACATCGGCCTGCTGGCCTGCACTTGTCTCCTCTTGGCTTTTCTGGCTCGAAAACTCCCCGATAACTTCAATGAGGCCAAACTCATCACTTTCAGCATGTTGATCTTCTGTGCAGTTTGGGTGGCCTTTGTCCCTGCCTATGTCAGCTCTCCAGGAAAATACTCAGTAGCTGTAGAAATCTTTGCCATTTTAGCCTCCAGTTATGGCCTATTGTTTTGCATATTTGCCCCAAAATGTTTTGTAATACTCTTAAGACCCGCAAAGAACACCAAGAAATATATGATGAGGAAGTAAAGATAAGTTTACACTCTGATTATTATTATAATTATGACAATATTAATATTATTATTATATTATCAATGCATTATTGTGCAATTTGGAATACATTTTTAATATGAGTTATATTATTACGGAAAAAAAACAAAAAACAGGAAACTCTGTCATGAAAGTGGCAAAAAAGGAAGGGTATTGGAATTTCCCACCCCTTTAGAGAGATGTAAACGTGTCCAGACTTGGATGCCAATGTGGCAGGTAAAAGTGAGGACCGGGGGTATTGGGGTGCACAAACCAAGGAAGTGCAACAAGGTTCACTTCTATGTTTCAGTAAAATGACAAATTCCAAATGGCTCCCAATGTCCTTGTTATGAAATTCTTACGTGTACTACCAGATTTACATTTGCTAAAGCTTGTCCACACGAAGGGCCAGTTTTTTGTTTGAATGTTTTGTATCTAAATAGTCTAAGTCTAATGTGGGCCAGCATTGCTCTACTACAGTATAATAAGTAAAGAGTAAAGAGAATGACTAACACTCAAGCCTCTGACACAACAGCCTGTCAACTATTACCCAATATACTGAATGTTGATTCATAAAAAAATAAAAATAATTTCAACAATTTTTTACTATGTGTATTTTAATAAATCCATGCATGGATCTCAAATACACATTTAAATTTGAAGCACAATCAACAACTCATTTATTGTACATTTCTGTCAGCACACATGAATATGTCCTGTCACACAGGGTTGAAATAAAAACAATTTGCGTAAAAAATTCATAAAGTTTCGTCATCTCCAACATTCCCCATATGACAAGCAGGAATTTGGTTCAAGTCAGACCAATTGTGTTGAAAAATTAACGATTATTTACAACTGCAATAAATACAACAATGAGAAGCAGAAAACAGATTTTACATCTATGCGACATAGCAACATCTCATGCAAAATGAGATTCATAATCTCAGTGGGAGTTCCTGGTTAAATAAAGGTAAATAAAATGAAATTAAATGTCCACATGTGAGTAGCAAATTAACTGATTGTTATTGTATTATTTGTGCATGTAGAATATTATTATTTAGTTGTTTGTTTTACAACCGCAGACCTTTTCCCAGTGTATGATGGGCTCCAGGCCCGTTGTCATCAGTTCTGTTAGTTATCATATGGACCTGTATGAACAGAATCAAACCATACAGTACCTCTGATGTCCCATTGGCTCCATCAGGCCACAACCTGGGGTAGTGTAGGGTGGCTGGAATGAGGTTCAGCACCTCCAAATCCAAGGATGAATCCTTTTTTTTGTCAAAAAAGAAAGAAATAAGGTGCTTACTCTTTCCAGATTGATGGAGAGCTCCTTCCTCAAGTGAAGTAGCTCTACTGCTGGTGTCTTGATCAGAAGTGATATAAATATCTTTAAAAGTCTAAGAAATTAAGTCACTAAAAATCTAAGAAAAGCAAAAGCAGATTATTACATTACGACAATAACAGAAGCCAAGGGAAGCCCTCTCATAATGTGGAAGCAAATAAATGGTATTGTGAAACCGTCAGTCAAAACAATGACCATCCATGATCTTAGAAATGGAGGCAGGCAGATTAGGGATAGTAAACAAATAGCGCTGGAACTCAATAATTTTTTTGTTGCGTCAGTGGAAGAACTGGTGCAACAATTTAACTCAGAAAAGCAACTACAATTCACTAAACATCAACTAATAAATCAACACTCTTCATTCTCACTACAGCAGACTAATGAAGCAAAAGTGCTTGAAGCAATCAATTCAGTTAACCAAAGCCAGAGTAAGGATCAATTTGTCTATTCAGAGCGGACAATTCCCCACACCTTGGAAACAGACAAGAGTTATGCCAATACTTAAGTCAGGAACACCAGACCAGGCATGCAATTATCGACCTGTAAGTATCTTGCCTCTATTCTCAAAGGTGTTAGAAAAAATTGTGTACAGTCAGCTTATGGCTTTTATACAATCAAATAATATTTTACACCCATTACAATTTGGCTTCCGTCCCCAATACTCAACAGAAACGGCAAACTGCTTCTTTGTGGAGCAACTCAAACTTGCAACAGATAGGGGAGAAATTATTGGCACTGTCATTTTGGACCTCAAAAAGGCATTTGATACGCTAAATCATGACATCCTCATCCACAAACTGTCCAATTTAAACTTTACAACATTAACTTTACAGTGGTTCAAATCATATCTTGAACAGAGAGATCAGTGTGTGGTGGTCAATAATCAAATGTCTACATTTTAAAAAATGAACACAGGTGTACCGCAGGGGTCCATTACATTAACGATCTGCCAGACTCATGTCCTACAGCAGGATTTCAGATGTACGCTGACGATGCAGTGGTTTATGTGCCAGGGAAAAGTGTGCATGCAGTGTCTGAGGAACTGCAAAACACCTGCAAACTGTGGCGGTGTGGTTTCAAAGCGCAGGTCTGTCACTGAATGTTAAAAAAACCATGTCTGTTTGCTTTGCCTCAAGATTAAAGTCCATATCCGAAGAACTAAATTTACAGATAAATGGTCTCAAGATCCAGCAGGTGTCAGAGGTCAAATACCTGGGCCTTGTACTTGACTCACAACTTAAATTTGACAGTCATATCAAAAAATCTGTCGAGTGACCAAAGCAAATCGTTACACATTCAGACTGATCAGGGACTACCGTTTCATGCTGCTCACACTTTCATGCACGCCATGATCTTCTCGCATATAAGTTACTGCATCTGCTCATGGTCACAGGCCACTGCCACTACAGTCAAGCTACTACAAATGATTTATAACAGAGCGGTTAAAATCCTAGATATGAAGCCCATTAGGTCAAAGGAATTTAAACATTTTATCTTTTGAAAACTTCATTAAATTTTCCCAGCTGAAGCTGACGCATAAATGTTTGAACCAGCAAGCCCCACAGGTCTTGAGTGAGTGCATAGTTCCTCTCAGGGCTGTGGGCTCAAGGACTAGAGGAGCCCAGAACGGGAACTGTCAGATCCCGAAACAAAATACTTCATTTGGACAATTAGCTTTTTCTGTACAAGGCACTAAAGCCTGGAACTGTTTACCCACTGACTTGAAGGGAGAGACAAACTGGGTCCTTTTCAAACATGAATTTAAAGGCAAGGCAAGGCAAGGCAAGGCAAGTTTATTTGTAGAGCACAATTCATACACAAGGCAATTCAAAGTGCTTCACAGTTGCAGAAAGAGAAATTACAAGAAAACAGATAAAATCAATCAATAAAACATCAACATAAAGTTAATCAATGACAGTAAAAGGCAAGAGTGCAGATAAAATACTTTCAGTTTTCATATGCACGGGTAAAAAGAGCTGAAAAAATTAAAGACCTCTTGATTAAAGACTCTTTAATCAAGAGGAGATTAACCAGGACTCAAAATTACTTCAGGGAGTGAAACTTGGTTATCGTCTTTATAATGGCTGTGGAAGTGAAAACGTGATCAGAGCAGCTATTCAAGCTGTGAGTGAGGGAAAAGAGAATTGCAATGGTCAGATGTTAGGCCTGATCGGTCACTCCTCCTCAGGAGTGACTCAAGACATCAACCACATTGTTAGCCCTCTGTCTGTGCCACATGTAAGCATGAAAGCATCGAACTATTATTTTTATAAATTTAGATGACGGTATGGTAATGCTTTATCCTCACTGTACTGTAGGGACATTTAATGTAGGCGGATATACAGTATTTAAATTGTCACTGTGAATAAACAAAAAAATCACCATATGCAGTATAAAGGTAATCACAACAAAGTGCAGTTGTAATACAGTAATTGCAGGCTTTGTGACATTGTAATTGTTAAAACTGCAACTTCAATTCTGTTGAGATAATTGTTGCTGCCCTAAACACCCGAAGCTTTTAATCAACGACTGAACTGTTTGTTGAATTGATGATTTTTCGTTGTATTCGCAGAAGCTTCTTAGCTCTTGCGGTCAGAAAATGTAACAATTAAAGCCAAACTAGACATGGCTCCAATAACACTCAGGCCCGTCCTTAAATAGAAGCAAAACATCCTCAAATCAACCAACTCAGGCCAGTCAACGTTTTAGAGCTTCACTAAATGAATACTTCCTGGGCGACTGAGAGCCTCTGCAAACATACTGCCATTGTTACATTTTTGCATTGTGTAATCATAAATGAATAATAAGGTCTTGAATGTTGATTTAAGCTCTCTTCTGTGTGTAATTGCTCTCCTAAAACAAGTTCTGTATCTATTAAGTTATCAAAGCTGCAACGCTTCATTTTAAGGGGCACATTCATAGTGAACTCATGATGAAGTCATGATGAACTAACCATGAGATAATTTTTAGTTGTAAGTTTATACAAAGTTTGGTCCTTGTTGGGTTGGTTTCTTCACAAGCAAAAAATTCATCATGATCATGATGAATTAATCATTATCATTAGTGAGTTCATTGCCTGAATTAACGGTGTGAATTCATGACTATTTCATCATGAATCATCATGACCTCACATGAATTCATAATGAATTGATTAATAAAGTCATGATGAATTCATGCATGAATTCATTCATGAATTATGATGAATTCATGCATGAATTCATGTACCCTTATTATAAAGCGTTACCGAAACAATAAACAAAGGTTATGTTTTTGACTCTCTGGAGTCACATTGTTTTGGCAAATACATGTAGTTATCAAAACTTGTTTGTATTGGTGACAAAGTGATTAATAAACTTCTTTCAAAGCAAAATAGTTTCGGGTGCTATTCTTGAACTTTGTGGGTCTTTTCAATGTGGAGGGGGCGTGTCCCCCCTGTGTCCGCCATCTTTGGCTCAGACCATGAAAGTTGGACATTGATTTTAGTGGACAAACATCACATACAGATCAGTAATCAGTTAAGCCTTTCTTAAATCAAAAAGTTACTGTATTGAGCCATTTTGATGGACTAATTTAAGCATGGTTGCAAATGCCCTGGTTAGTGGCCACACAGACTCCATACGTCATACTAGTCTTGCAATTTTACCTACAGTATCTGCCAATGTCGACTCCTCTGAGGGTTTCACAGAGCCTTTAATAAAGCACCTCTGATCTTTCCAGATTTCTTATCGGAGCTAGATTGAGATATACCAGGAAGATGCCGGATATATCCATACTATTCCTGCTGTTTCACTGTGTCAGTGCATATTCAAATTGCAGGTTACTGGGGCCATTGAATGTACCAAGTCTTTTCAGAGAGGGAGAGATCATGATTGGGGGCATTTTCCCTGTTTACAACAAAGAGATCCTCAGTACGTCCACATTTAATAGTCGACCTGCAGGAGCCAAGTGTGCAGGGTAAGATGATGTCGTCTCAGTCACTTATAATGCTGCTTTTCTATCCATTGTGTAACACTGACTCTACTTGTAGGTTTGACTTGCGAGCTTTTCGATGGACGCAGGTGATGATATTTGCTATCGAGGAAGTGAACAGGGATCCTCATCTCTTGCCGAATGTGACTGTTGGCTACAGGATTTTGAACTCGTGCGCGTCTCCCGGCACCGCTCTGCGCGCAGCTCTCGCTCTGGCTGGTGATGTCCGTGTCTGTACGTGTAAGTGAATGCAAACCCATGTTCAATTTTATTTTCAACAGGAGCAATAGACTGCACGCCATGTCCTAAAGAATACTGGTCCAATGTTTTCAAAGATCAGTGCGTTCCTAAAATTGTGGAGTACCTGTCCTACCACGAAGCAATGGGGATATCCCTTACAGTTGTCTCTCTCATGGGGACAGCTCTGTCATTGTCCACTATCCTGATCTACCTTCTCTACAGAGACACCCCGGTCATCAAGGCCAGCAACTGTGAGCTCAGCTGCTTCCTGCTCTTCTCCCTGTTCCTGTGTTTCCTGTGTCCGCTCACATTCATTGGAAAGCCCACCGTCTGGACGTGCATGCTGCGCCACAGTGCCTTTGGAGTGACATTTGCCTTCTGCATTTCCTGTGTCTTAGGGAGAACTATTGTGGTTGTGGCCGCATTCAAAGCGACTTTTCCCAGAGACTCTGCTGCGGGGAAGTTTGGTCACGCAAAGCAAAGAATTATTGTTTGTTCTTGCACTTTAGTCCAAATTCTGACTTGTGCTGCCTGGCTCAAGATAAGCCCACCATTTCCAGAAAAGGTGTTTACAGACAGTACAAAAATAGTCTTGGAGTGTAATACAGGCTCCCCGGCGGCCTTCTGCGCTGTTCTGGGGTATATCGGACTACTGGCAGTGATATGCTTAGTCTTAGCTTTTCCCCGATAACTTTAACGAGGCCAAGTTCATAACTTTCAGCATGGTGATCTTCTGTGCAGTCTGGATCGCTTTTATCCCGGCGTATGTCAGCTCTCCAGGGAAGTTCACCGTCGCCATGGAGATATTTGCTATTTTGTCATCGGGGTTTGGTTTATTAATAAGCATTTTTGCACCAAAGTGTTATATAATCCTGTTCAAACCAGAGAAAAATTCCAAAAGACACGTGATGGGGAAAATGTAACAAAATGATGCTTCAGGATTGTTATATCAACTTAATAGTCAGAAAGTATGTCACAGGTTTAAAATGGCTATGGGAGCCTACATGGTGGTGCAATCAATGAAACAAGGTCGGGTTAAAAAGGAATTAAACAATTTATTAAAAGGGCCTGTATAAAAGTCATAGTAAAACATTAAGAAGGACTAAAAATACTAAAAGGAAAGTCTAAAAGCGGGAAAAGCAAGGAGCTGGTGTGCGTGCTCGAAGGTGCCATATCGTACGGTGTCCCAGGAAGGGGGTCCGGCCGGCTCTGGGAGCTGTACCCCGGGTCCAGGGGTCCGCCTCGGGGCACGTGAGCTGGGGGAGCCTGCCGCCGCTGCTCGACCCCGCCGCGCCTGTCCGGGGGACATCCCTCACCCGAACGCTCCCTCGCCGCCTTCACGCATCCCGACCCGTGTCTCGTCTATGTCCGGCGCCCTCCTCCGCCAGCCAGCCCGTCCTTGCTCTCGCGTTCAGCCTCTCCCCCGCGTTGACTGCGTCCTCCGCCCGTAGCGGGCCGTGCCTCCCCGTTGCGTGTCCTCGTTCGTCCGTTCGTTCGTCCGTCCGTCCGTTCGTCCGTCCGTCCGTGCGTGCGTGCGTCTCCTCCGCCAGGCGGCCCATGGCCCGTGGCCGGTGGCCCGTGGCCCCCCGCCACACCACCTCTGCCTCGGTGTTCTCAGCCTCCTGTCCTCCTCAGTCTCTCTTCTTAAAAAACCTTTTGTCGCAGGTGTGCCCAGTTAACCAATTAAAACCTGGGCGGGGCTACCAGGGGCACAAGCTTGGGTGGTTAAAACATGCATAAAAGCAACCTTAAAAACATGCACAATAAAACACACTAAAAACAACTTAAAACCAGTCTGCCCATGCCCGTGACAAGTATAACGTGACTTTACGTTTATATAGTTTATAGTTTAAACAGTTATTTGCTCAAACACCACTATGAATGTATGTATGAATATATGTATGTTTGTTTGTTTGTTTCTGTACCAAAATAATGGTACAATAACATAATAAAAGCAGTTTTCTACTTCACTAAATTAAGTTCTTATTGTTATTCCAGGCCTGCAATAACACTTTTAGTTGTTATTGAATATGGATTGTTGTTACATTTTGTTAATTGAATATTTGTTGCTTGCCTAGGGACTATAGTCGGAAACTAGCATCTCTGCTATATTCATATTTACCGTGCACACGGGCAGCTGTTCATTAATATGCACTGTCCCTATCAAATAAATAAATAAATTCATCCTAATACATTTCTGTGCATTCCCTCTGTCATTCAGATGGGTAACTAGACTAGCACCAAAGGCTTTTAAACATAGTCTTTAGTTAGTTTATCAATTAAAAGAAATTAAGCCATTAGTCATGTTCAAAGCACAAAGCCATTTCAGAGAGAGTATAACATTTACTACAAGTTACATGTATGATCTATAAGTGAACCGTATACTGCGTGTTCATCAGATAAAGATGTGTTTCACTTCCTTTTGACTTTTACTTTCAAAAACTGACACAGTCATTTTTCAATCTACCACACAAAGTATATATCTTTTTGCCTGTTCTAGTGTAACCAATTGTATTGTTAGGAGCTTGTGATCTGCGAGTTGCGGGTCCTACATTTATATTAGCTGTATCACTGAATAAGAAACACTTTGAATTAAATCATTATCTCAGTTTATTTTCATGCACATGTACTGTATTTATGCCCTGCTTTCCACACATTTTTGTATTTAATTTTTCTGTGGTGATTAAAAAACAAAACAAAAAATACATTCATTTTGAAAATTTTCCAGTCATGGCCTTTTTGACATTTCTTTCCGGCTGAAGTAAAATGATGTAACATTTGGGAACAAAAATGCAAACCAACAGTCCAAAACTAGAAGCTAATATAGCAAAAATCTCCACTGCCACAGTGAACTTCCCTGGAGAGCTAACATAAGCCGGAATAAAGCTAAGCCACACAGCCCAGAAGATGAGCATGCTGAAGGAGATTAGTTTCGCCTCATTGAAGGTGTCTGGGAGTTTTCGTCCAAGAAACGCCAGCAGGAGACAGAAGAAAGCCAGGAGTCCAATGTAGCCCAAAACTAAGTAGAATCCAGGAGGCCAGGGCTCTTTACACTCCAAAACAATCTGGAAAAGGGAATCAATTTGGAAACATAAGACATCTCATGAACCTCGCAATTACATCAAACCTTTCAAATACTGAAGGGTATCAAATGCAAGATGTTTGTTATCACACTGTGTCCCTTTAACTTTCTCTTTTACATTTTTGGGTCTCCATAGATAATGTCTCATATTGGGAGTCTCATACAGGTTCGAACAGCCACTACCTTTCCAGTTGTAGCTTGGTAATCTGTGTTCCTGAATGGGAAAGGAGGCGCTGCTATAAGCCAGCCAGCACAAAGGCAAATCTAATATACAACAAAAGAAAAGCATAGATTTAGTCTTCTCAAAAAAATAATGCAGAAATCTCTCTCAGCTTTCTGACCTGAGGAGCTGTAGTGCACAGTATGAGAATCCTCTGTTGAATGGGCCCGAACAGTCGCAGAGTCTTGGACCTGGGCGAGTTGGCTTTAAAGGCCAGTAGCACCACGATGGTCTTAACCAGGAGACAGGAGAGACAGAGGACAAAACTGACCCCGAACGCTGCCTGTCTGACCCGGCATGTCCACACCGACTGCTGACCAATGAACACCAGAGAACACAGGAAGCACAGTTTGAGCGACGCAAGAAGCAGGAAACTGATCTCAGAGTTGTTGGCCTTGACGATGGGTGTGGAGCGAAAACGGTGGAAGACGGTGGTGATGACTACTAACAATACTTTGGTGGAATTTTGCTTTCTGCATTTTTGGCAAAGCTTTCTCATCCATTTGTGAGAGTAAGGAGAGGAATGCCCGCAGGCTGGTGTGGACATGGTCACAGCTGTCCATAATCCGATAACCCAGTTTAAGCCCTGGCTGCAGAGTCTGGTCTCTGTTGATTTCCTCCACTGCGAACACCATTGTCATCATCCATCGAAAGGCCCTGAAGTCAAAACTAAACAGACAGTTCATTCACTTGAAAATGCTAATGCTGCTGTAAAACAATTTGAGGCAAGAGACTGTGCTCTGTTTTGTTTATCAATGTGGCTAATTCACACTGTTTTTCCCCCCATGTGACTGCCTGTTAAGAACATTCACAACTCATGCAGCAAGCAAGATAAAACATTAAAAAAATAAAATCTGTTGATCAAATGTGACTATGTCCCTATTATTTTTCATCATAACCCATTTCACTTGTAATCAACCTAACCTAAAACCTGCTATGTTACATTTTTCAAATATTTTCATTTAACGCAAGTTCAAGAAATATCAAAAATATGCAAGATTTTCCTAAGGTACAGTGACCCACTGCATGCTGTGAGTCGAGGTTTGCTGTTGTAGCTCTGCTCCAACTGCGTAGCCACATTACTGAGAACTGCGTGAATGAAGCCAAAAACCGCTCTGGGGGTGTTTTTGATAAGGAAATAGCATAACAACATGGCTAAAAGCTCCAAAAAGTCGATTTTGCATGATATAGCTCCTTTAAACTTATCAAACTTTATAATTAAAAAAAGCCAAAGTACACATGAATAAATAACATAATAATAGAATTTTGTTGTCATGTTACAGATTCTCCTGACTGCATGGCTTGCCCACCTGAGTTCTGGCCAAATGAACGCAAGGACAAGTGTCTCTCCAAACCCACTAAATATCCTCTCTTACAAAGAGATCATGGGCACACTATTAACCATATTTAGTTGTATTGGCGTATTTCTGTCTCTTCTGGTCTTTATTATTTTCTTAACACATAAGGAAACACCAATAGTTAAAGCCAACAACTCAGAGCTTAGTTTCTTGCTTCCGTTTTCCCTGAAACTGTGTTTCCTGTGCTCTCTCACCTTCATCGGCAGTCCCTCTGAGTGGTCCTGTATGCTGCGCCACACAGCGTTTGGCATCACCTTTGTCCTCTGTATCTCCTGTGTCCTGGGGAAGACTGTACTGGTTTTCTTGGCTTTCAGAGCCACACTTCCTGGCAGTAACATGATAGATAGATAGATGGATAGATAGATAGATAGATAGATAGATAGATAGATAGATAGATAGATAGATAGATAGATAGATAGATAGATAGATAGATAGATAGATAGATGCTTTATTGTCAGATACGAGGATCCGAAATTTGTTTTACAGTTCAGCAGCTCCATAAAAATACAAACAAGACATACAGATATAAGACAATTCACAGAGACATTATAAACAATTGTCCGCTCGCCGTAACACACTTTGATTTTATGACTTAAGCTCCTCATTTAGTTTCAGGATGGACTGATGGACAAAAGAGTTCCTCAATCTGACTTTATTAAAGTGTGGCACACGGTACCGCCGCCCTGATGGTAACAGCGTATATTCGAGGTTCATAACATGGCTGGGATGAAGAGGTTCGGGCCTCTTCAGCAGAGACTCAGTGTGGTCATGGTCACTTTTGTCCAGGTTGTCATTTGCATATTGTGGCTAAGTACAAACCCACCTTTTCCAAAGATGAATATGAAACACTACAAAGAGAAGATTATTTTAGAGTGTGATCTAGGATCTGCTGTAGGTTTTTGGGCAGTGCTAGGATACATTGGATGTCTAGCTCTAATATGTTTTATACTTGCGTTTCTGGCTAGAAAACTGCCTGATACTTTTAATGAGGCCAAACTCATAACCTTCAGCATTTTGATCTTCTGTGCAGTCTGGATCACTTTTATCCCAGCTTATGTCGGGAAAGTTCACTGTCGCTGTGGAGATATTTGCAATACTGGCTTCTACTTTTAGTTTACTGATATGCATATTTTTCCTAAATGCTATATTATAATATTTAGACCACAGCAAAACTCCAAAAAACTGCTAAAGGTAAAGGTTCAGGTTTGTGATTAGAGCCTTTTTACTATAGATTTGATATACTTTTACTGTATAGATTAAATACATACAAATAAGAAACAATAAACAAAGGTTATGTTTTTGACTCTCTGGAGTCACATTGTTTTGGCAAATACATGTAGTTATCAAAATGTGTTTGTATTGGTGACAAAGTGATTAATAAACTTCTTTCAAAGCAAAATAGTTTCGGGTGCTATTCTTGAACTTTGTGGGTCTTTTCAATGTGGAGGGGGCGTGTCCCCCTGTGTCCGCCATCTTTGGCTCAGACCATGAAAGTTGGACATTGATTTTAGTGGACAAACATCACATACAGATCAGTAATCAGTTAAGCCTTTCTTAAATCAAAAAGTTACTGTATTGAGCTATTTTGATGGACTAATTTAAGCAGGGTTGCAATTGCAAATGCCCTGGTTAGTGGCCACACACACTCCATACGTCATACTAGTCTTGCAATTTTACCTACAGTATCTGCCAATGTCGACTCCCCTGAGGGTTTCACAGAGCATTTAATAAAGCACCTCTGATCTTTCCAGATTTCTTATCGGAGCTAGATTGAGATATACCAGGAAGATGCCGGATATATCCATACTATTCCTGCTGTTTCACTGTGTCAGTGCATATTCAAATTGCAGGTTACTGGGGCCATTGCATGTGCCAAGTCTTTTCAGAGAGGGAGAGATCATGATTGGGGGCATTTTCCCTGTTTACAACAAAGAGATCCTCAGTACATCCACATTTAATAGTCGACCTGCAGGAGCCAAGTGTGCAGGGTAAGATGATGTCGTCTCAGTCACTTATAATGCTGCTTTTCTATCCATTGTGTAACACTGACTAAACTTGTAGGTTTGACTTGCGAGCTTTTCGATGGACGCAGGTGATGATATTTGCTATCGAGGAAGTGAACAGGGATCCTCATCTCTTGCCGAATGTGACTGTGGGCTACAGGATTTTGAACTCGTGCGCGTCTCCCGGCACCGCTCTGCGCGCAGCTCTCGCTCTGGCTGGTGGCGTGGAGAGGACAGATTATTCCCCCGCCTGCGTGCCCGCTGTGTCTGCACTAATCGCCGAATCAGGGTCGTCTCAGTCCTTAGCTGTGGCCGGGACTCTGGGGCCATTTCAAGTGCCAGTCGTAAGCAGCATAATTTATTTCAGGGTTGTTGTTTTTTGTGTGTTTTTTTACTGTTAATTGTGTCATTCTTTGTTAGAGACTTTTTGGTAGCAAGTTTGTAACTATTATAAATTGCTGGCAGACTAAACATGAAAACCCTATGAAGAACATACACTGCCCAACTGTTGTATTCACTTCAAGCAGTACTCTCTAGTTATTGCATGTTATCATTGAAGTATAGGTTTATGTGAATGCACATGCAATGTGTGTGTATTTTCCACATTTCCACAACTATGAATCAGATCAATGGAGGTGGTCTGAAGATGATTACATTTTAGTTTTCTTGTATCCTCTGTTTCTCGTAGGTGAGTTACTTCTCCACCTGCGCCTGCCTCAGTGACCGGGTGAAATTCCCAACATTTTTCCGCACAATTCCCAGCGATTACTTCCAGGCGAAAGCTTTGGCAGCTCTGGTGAAACGGTTTAACTGGCGCTGGATCGGAGCTATACAGTCAGACAATGACTATGGGCGCAATGGTGTGTCGGCGTTCATACAAGAGGTTGAAAAACTTGGAATCTGTGTTGTCTTTGTTGGTACAGTTCTGAGGACATACCCCATGGACAAGATCCTCAGTGTAGTAGACATGATCAAACAGTCGACCGTCAAAGTCATTCTGGCTTTTGTTCCGGAGGGAGATTTTCACCCTTTAATGCTCGAAATAGTTAAGCAAAATATTTCGGGCATTCAGTGGATCGCAAGTGAGGCTTGGATCACAGCGGCCCGACCCTCGACACCAGAAATGTACCAGTCGTTTGGAGGAGCGTTGGGATTCGTCGTGCACAAAAGGGCCATTCCAAAGCTAAAGCCATTCCTCACAGAAATCAACCCCTACGCCAACCCAGAAGCAGCATTTGTGAAGGAGTTCTGGGGAGTTGTGACAGGATGCAGTCCGCCGGTGAATGGGGAAACTAAGGGGTTCTGTACAGGGAATGAAACGCTACACAATTCGCATGTGTTTTTTGACGTGACACAGTTGAGAGTGTCCTATAATGTGTACAATGCTGTATACGCAGTGGCACACGCTTTACATAAGATGTTATTCTGTCAGCCAGCATCTCAGGAAACAAATAACATGTGCAAGAATGTGTCTGCAATTAGCACGAAAGAGGTACAGTATGTACGCAGTCAACCCCCCCCCCATTCATCATTGCCATGAAGTAGAACTAATGTTTCCCCAAATCTCAAGGTGACAGAGAACTTGAAGAAGGTGAAATTTCAGAACATGTTTGGCGATAGCGTATTCTTTGATGCCAGTGGAAACCCTCCTCCATTTTATGACCTGATAAACTGGCAGATGTCGGAGGGCAAAGTGCACCACGCCACAGTGGGCCACTACACTTCAGCAGAGGGAGACTCAGACTACGAGCTCAGGGTTAATGAAGAAGAAATCGTCTGGAGAACGGGACATATGGTAAAAAAAAACTGTAAATGACAACTGTAAACCAAAATCAAAGCTTTTATGAGTTTTTTTTTATCACAAAGGCGCCCAAATCGGTGTGTTCAACTGATTGCCGTTTAGGAACAAGGAAGGCTCAAATTAAAGGGAAACCTATTTGCTGCTTTGACTGTATCCCGTGTACCGAAGGAACCATAGCTAATACTACAGGTATTGAATACATGTATTGGCGTACTTTTGAATACTTGACTGGGACATTAATGATAGCGATGACGCTCAACTTTATTTTAACCTCTTAACCCCTGCCTTAACCGAGTGCGTTTTCTCCACTTCAGATTTCCCTAAATCTAAAATCTTCTCGACTTAGCTTTCAAATGAGGCGTTACACTGGCCTATAGGCTGTAAACTCTAGTCGAGAAGCTTTTTGATTGGGGTAAATCTGGAGAAAAATGGGTTTGGTTAAGGTGCGAGGGGTTAAAGACCATTGTAATTCAAACGTGAATACTACTGTATGTGTGTCTGTACGTGTAAGTGAATGCAAACCCATGTTCAATTTTATTTTCAACAGGAGCAATAGACTGCACGCCATGTCCTAAAGAATACTGGTCCAATGTTTTCAAAGATCAGTGCGTTCCTAAAATTGTGGAGTACCTGTCCTACCACGAAGCAATGGGGATATCCCTTACAGTTGTCTCTCTCATGGGGACAGCTCTGTCATTGTCCACTATCCTGATCTACCTTCTCTACAGAGACACCCCGGTCATCAAGGCCAGCAACTGTGAGCTCAGCTGCTTCCTGCTCTTCTCCCTGTTCCTGTGTTTCCTGTGTCCGCTCACATTCATTGGAAAGCCCACCGTCTGGACGTGCATGCTGCGCCACAGTGCCTTTGGAGAGACATTTGCCTTCTGCATTTCCTGTGTCTTAGGGAGAACTATTGTGGTTGTGGCCGCATTCAAAGCGACCTTTCCCAGAGACTCTGCTGCGGGGAAGTTTGGTCACGCAAAGCAAAGAATTATTGTTTGTTCTTGCACTTTAGTCCAAATTCTGATTTGTGCTGCCTGGCTCAAGATAAGCCCACCATTTCCAGACAAGGTGTTTACATACAGCAGTACAAAAATAGTCTTGGAGTGTAATACAGGCTCCTCGGCGGCCTTCTGCGCTGTTCTGGGGTATATCGGACTACTGGCAGTGATATGCTTAGTCTTAGCTTTTTTAGCTCGTAAACTCCCCGATAACTTTAACGAGGCCAAGTTCATAACTTTCAGCATGGTGATCTTCTGTGCAGTCTGGATCGCTTTTATCCCGGCGTATGTCAGCTCTCCAGGGAAGTTCAACGTCGCCGTGGAGATATTTGCTATTTTGTCATCGGCGTTTGGTTTATTAATAAGCATTTTTGCACCAAAGTGTTATATAATCCTGTTCAAACCAGACAAAAATACAAAAAGACACGTGATGGGGAAAATGTAACAAAATGATGCTTCAGGATTGTTACTGTATATCAATTTCATAGTCAGAAAGTATAACGTGACTTTACGTTTATATAGTTTATAGTTTAAACAGTTATTTGCTCAAACACCACTATGAATGTATGTATGAATATATGTATGTTTGTTTGTTTGTTTCTGTACCAAAATAATGGTACAATAACATAATAAAAGCAGTTCTCTACTTCACTAAATTACGTTCTTATTGTTATTCCAGGCCTGCAATAACACTTTTAGTTGTGATTGAATATGGATTGTTGTTACATTTTGTTAATTGTATATTTGTCGCTTGCCTAGGGACTATAGTCGGAAACTAGCATCTCTGCTATATTCATATTTACCGTGCACACGTGCAGCTGTTCATTAATATGCACTGTCCCTATCAAATAAATAAATAATTTCATCCTAATACATTTCTGTGCATTCCCTCTGTCATTCAGATGGGTAACTAGACTAGCACCAAAGGCTTTTAAACATAGTCTTTAGTTACTTTAAGAAATTAAGCCATTAGTCATGATCAAAGCCATTTCAGAGAGAGTATAACATTTACTACAAATTACTTGTATGATCTATAAGTGAACCGTATACTGCGTGTTCATCAGATAAAGATGTGTTTCACGTCCTTTTGACTTTTACTTTCAAAAACTGACACAGTCATTTTTCAATCTACCACACAAAGTTGATATCTTTTTGCCTGTTCTAGTGTAACCAATTGTATTGTTAGGGGCTTGTGATCTGCGAGTTGCGGGTCCTACATTTATATTAGCTGTATCACTGAATAAGAAACACTTTGAATTAAATCATTATCTCAGTTTATTCATTCATTCATCTTCTTCCACTTGTCCGTTGCCGGGTCGTGGGGGCAGCCGTTGGAGCTGCCCAAATCACATAGCACCAGCCCATTATCTCAGTTTATTTTCATGCATATGTATTTATGCCCTGTTTTCCACACATGTTTGTATTTTATTTTTCTGTGGTGATTAAAAAACAAAACAAAAAATACATTCATTTTGAAAATTTTCCAGTCATGGCCTTTTTGACATTTCTTTCCGGCTGAAGTAAAATGATGTAACATTTGGGAACAAAAATGCAAACCAACAGTCCAAAACTAGAAGCTAATATAGCAAAAATCTCCACTGCCACAGTGAACTTCCCTGGAGAGCTAACATAAGCCGGAATAAAGCTAAGCCACACAGCCCAGAAGATGAGCATGCTGAAGGAGATTAGTTTCGCCTCATTGAAGGTGTCTGGGAGTTTTCGTCCAAGAAACGCCAGCAGGAGACAGAAGAAAGCCAGGAGTCCAATGTAGCCCAAAACTAAGTAGAATCCAGGAGGCCAGGGCTCTTTACACTCCAAAACAATCTGGAAAAGGGAATCAATTTGGAAACATAAGACATCTCATGAACCTCGCAATTACATCAAACCTTTCAAATACTGAAGGGTATCAAATGCAAGATGTTTGTTATCACACTGTGTCCCTTTAACTTTCTCTTTTACATTTTTGGGTCTCCATAGATAATGTCTCATATTGGGAGTCTCATACAAGTTCGAACAGGCACTACCTTTCCAGTTGTAGCTTGGTAATCTGGGTTCCTGAATGGAAAAGGAGGCGCTGCTATAAGCCAACCAGCACAAAGGCACATCTAATATACAACAAAAGAAAAGCATAGATTTAGTCTTCTCAAAAAAATAATGCAGAAAGCTCTCTCAGCTTTCTGACCTGAGGAGCTGTAGTGCACAGTATGAGAATCCTCTGTTGAATGGGCCCGAACAGTCGCAGAGTCTTGGACCTGGGCGAGTTGGCTTTAAAGGCCAGTAGCACCACGATGGTCTTAACCAGGAGACAGGAGAGACAGAGGACAAAACTGACCCCGAACGCTGCCTGTCTGACCCGGCATGTCCACACCGATGGCTGACCAATGAACACCAGAGAACACAGGAAGCACAGTTTGAGCGACGCAAGAAGCAGGAAACTGATCTCAGAGTTGTTGGCCTTGACGATGGGTGTGGAGCGAAAACGGTGAAAGACGGTGGTGAGGACAGCGGTGAGGGACACACCCAATAATGTCAGCGTCACCAGGATAATGCCCATAGAGTCAGAGTAGGACAGAAATTCCTCCACACCTGCCATGCATGTGACTTTCTCTTTGTCCGGCCAGTAGTATTCAGGGCATTTAGTGCATTCTGTTGATCCTGCACAAAACACACAAGCCAGCAGCAGTGTCATAGTTTTTAAACTAAACAAAAGCTAAAATAAAAATCTATGACAAACTCTTAAGCTGTGAAAGTTGGAAGTAGAGGTGCACAAACTGTTAGCCGCTACTCTTGTACTTGTGTCTTGCTCTCACAATACCTCCCACACATCCCAATCATTGACATGCATCCCAATCATTGAGATACTGATAGCATGTGCAGTCTTTTTTTTCTTCCACAAATTGCTGTGTTTACAATATATATGGTGGAAAAGGAGATTTACATATTATATATATACAGTATATATATAATGCCAGTGCCATGTCTCCATGGCACTGCTCCTCTGTATTTGTCTGAGCTTCTTGTACGCCACGCCCCCGCTAGGGCTCTGAGATCTGCTGATCAGCTGCTCTTGGAGGTTCCTCGCTCCAAGCGTGTGACCAAAGGGGACAGGGCTTTCTCTGTTGCAGCTCCTAAACTGTGGAATGACCTGCCTCTCCACATAAGAGCTGCACAGACACTTGACCATTTTAAATCATTGCTTAAGACACATTTCTATGCAAAAGCTTTTAACACTGTCTAGCACATCATGGCCAAAATCGGAGCTGTTAGTGCTTTGCTGCTTGTATATTGTGTTTTGTTTATTATTATTTTACTATAACTTTTTGTACTGTAGACCTTTTTGTGAAGCACTATGGTCAACAACAGTTGTTTTAAATGTGCTATATAAATACATTTGATTTGATTTGTACAAATCTAGGGTCTCTGAAGTTATCCAGTATGAATGACATTATTTGTAATGCGCTTGTCGTTCTACAATTGGAAAGCGACATCAACAACAAAAATCATCTAAAGGCTTGGTTGTGCATGACAGCAAATCACACAACACACGCCAATGTAATTTACCTGACTGGTTGCTGATCTCTCCATCAGCGCAGGGCAAACAGTCAAAGCAACATGGCGGCTGTCCCATACGAGTGGCCTTCCTGGTGCCAGGAGGGCAGGGCATGCTGCACTGGGACAGGGGCACCTGCACAAATACAGAATAGTATGTAAAATAAAGACTCTTGTAAAACAGTGGGGCTAAAACAATCAAACGTTCTGACCTGTCTTTGTCCTTTGGTCCATACGATAATGTCCTGTTCTATCTGCAGCTGTTGTCCCATTGGAGCTGATCCATCATAACTACCCACTTTTATGAATCTAAACAGAACACAGATTCAGGTTATTCTCATATTCACCCAAGATTTTTAATCATCTACCTTCTTCTCATGTTTACCTCATTTTCTCGTCGCTGGTTTTCTGCCAGTTGATAATGTCATATAGTGGAACTGGCTCCCCATTGGTGTCAAAATGTACTTTTCCCCCAAAGTGATTGGTGAAATGTACTGCTTTGAGATGATTCAATAACTAGCAAGAAAATAACTATATAATAATAATAATAATAATAATAATAATAATAATGACAACTAAACTGTTGTTGTGTTTGTCTTTTTTTTTTACTTACCTCTTTTGAAGTAAATGGCAAGAGCTCACATGTCCCACCGTATACATCACATTTTAATAGGCGGTGCAGTGCGTAGCTAATGGCGTAGACAGCTTTATAAACATTATAGGAGATTCTAACCTGAGAGACATCTGTGTATCCACTATCAGTGTCACTAAGATCCTCTAAACCTGAGCACTTCTTTTTACTGGAACACCATCATCTTTTAAAGGATCATAGTTCAGCTTACAGTCAAACAGCTCTTCCCAAAACATATTGACAAATTCCATCCCAGGTCTTGGTGAGGGGCGGACACTCAGTAAAAAGTCATTTAATTTTGGGATAAAAACACCAGGAAAAGAGAAGCCCACTGTTCCCTCCAGGAGAGGCTGAAAATGGGCTGAGGTGAGCAGACTGGCGGTCACCCATGCTTCACTGGCCACCCACTGGATCCCCGACACATTCTTCTGAGACAGCTGCAACAGAAAATGGCATGATTAGGAATTCAGTTGCCCATGTCCTCTGTCAGGACTTTTTAATTTCATGAATAGGCTCAACATATTGAGAAGTTTTTAATTGTATTTAACCGTTTCTAAAACTGTCAGCATTTAAACTACCTCTGAGAACAGTGTCACCAGCTCGCCCTCATTTGCAAACACCACCACCACTCGTGCTGTGGAGCTCTGCAGTCTGTCCATCATACTCACAATCTGAGCCACAGATGGAGATTTGGGAAGAGTGATATGAAAGGCTACGCATCCTCCATGCTCCCTGAATTGACGGGTAAATGCCTGAATGCCATATTGACTGTAATCATCCTAAATAATAACATGCACATGTATAAAATGTGTTAACTCTAAGGTTGTATTTGACAATGCTGGTTAAGCAGAGATGTCTTACTGTCGTTCCTATGGTGCCAACCCAGCGCCAGCCCATGAAGGTGACCAGCTGGACCAGACCTCTAACCTGGAAGAGGTCGCTCGGCACAGTGCGCAGAAATGATGGATACATTTGTTTGTCAGTAAGACATGTGCATGTGGCAAAGTAACTCACCTATGGGAGAAAACAACCAGAAACTAAAAAGTGCTTAGAAAAGTTAGACATATTAAAGAGCTCTATAACAATGTTTACAGTCAAAAAGCTAAAAAAAAAAACTGTTAAAGGGCTGAAGACATTTGTTATTTATATACACAACTATACGGATTAACTAAAATGCTTCAAATTTTCAGCAGTATGCAAACACAATCACTCATATACGTAGCCAATATATTCTCACCAGGGGATATTGAAGGGACCCACAGTGTGGGCCACTGCTCTGGTGGGAGAGGAGGAAGCCAGTCCAATCACAGCAGCCACAGGTAAACCAGCCAAGCACCCAGACAAGGAGCTTTCTGCCACTGCTCCACTACTAACAATACTTCGCTGGAATTTTGCTTTCTGCATTTTTGGCATTTGTGAGAGTAAGGAGAGGAATGCCCGCAGGCTGGTGTGGACATGGTCACAGCTGTCCATAATCCGATAACCCAGTTTAAGCCCTGGCAGCAGAGTCTGGTCTCTGTTGATTTCCTCCACTGCGAACACCATTGTCATCATCCATCGAAAGGCCCTGAAGTCAAAACTAAACACACAGGTCATTTGCTTTAAAATGCTAATGCTGCTGTAAAACAATTTGAGGTTTTGTTCATCAATGTGGCTAATTCACACTGTTTTTTCCCCCCATGTGACTGCCTGTTAAGAACATTCACAACTCATGCAGCAAGCAAGATAAAACATTAAAAAAAAAAAATCTGTTGATCAAATGTGACTATGTCCCTATGATTTTTCATCATAACCCATTTCACTTGTAATCAACCTAACCTAAAACCTGCTATGTTACATTTTTCAAATATTTTCATTTAACGCAAGTTCAAGAAATATCAAAAATATGCAAGATTTTCCTAAGGTACACTGACCCACTGCATGCTGTGAATCGAGGTTTGCTGTTGTAGCTCTGCTCCAACTGCGGAGCCACATAATGCAAAGGGAATAGTCCTCCAATAATGATGTGTCCCTCTGACTGCAGCGCTAATAGCTCACTGTCTAAAAGAGCATCACATGATCTGTTCGCGGCAACGTCTTCAAACCTCAAACCTGGTCCCAAAGTATAGTTAGATTTGCCATCAGACATCACTGGGAACAGCAAAATAATAGAAAACTGAACTAAAAGAGAGAAAGAAATAAGTACTCTACTACTGCACTCTATCATCGTAAGAAGACCCAAGTGAGAATATGACCCACCAGCAATCCAGTGGAGGATCTTTAGTAATATTAATGTCATTCACCCACGTCACCACTGAATCAGCCAATCAAAATAAAGCACATTTTAGGTGTGATATTACTATGACAATAAACATACACCGTTCCTTTCTGTATAGCTGTAAATACTTAACTTTAAAGTGTGTGTAAGAGCAATAGTTATTGGGCCACTGCATTGAACAAAAGGCACACCAGGTCCAGAATGACATCAGAAACTATTGTTAATCTCTTCAATAGCAACGGCCATGGCACAAGCAAAACACAGTCTATTGAATGAATACACATGGTTATGAGGAAGAACAGTCATAAAAGTGAAATTTCTTTGTGTTCAAAGTTCAAAGTGTATCTTTTTTCTTGTCTAAAACTTGTACAGCACATTGAGCAGTGTCATATTTTAATTTTTCTATATAAATTAACTTTGACCCTTACAAAAAATGTACAAAACAGCTCAGCTCTCACATGAGGAAAACAATGTGCTCACTGGGTAGGCCCGATAATGTGCAAACAAAATGTGAAAGTAATGCAAGAGTGGATTTTTTGTCGAAATGAGCCAATAAGCACAGGCCACTGAAATCAATACACCACAATATTGGATCAATGGGCTTGGGAAGGGGCGACTATTCGGGTGTTGTTCATTTTGTTTACTCATGTTTACTGATGGGTAGTCTTTTTCTGAAACAAACTGTGCAAAAATAAACTCACTACTATTTCAAGTGTGGATGAGTGTGGATGAATTACTGAGAAAACAAAAGAAATTATGTTTCTCTAATACTTTTGTCTCTAGCCCATTCAGGCTTACCCAGAGGTCGAGTGCATAAAACTATGAGTACTGAGTAACTGTTTGAGCGTAAAAGTCTGATTTATGTTTTAGTAGTGACATAAATGATGAGAAACAAAACATGTAATTATGTAAAAATCCTAGTATTTACAAAGGACATGCAAAAATATACCAAAAATATTTTTATGAAGAATAAAGTACATGAAAATGCATCTGTTAACATGACGCTTTTGCCATGATTTTTTGTCAAGATTTACTCACCGTGTGTGTAATGACTAACTATTTGTACTCAAGTAAGAGTAGAGATACTTCATTATAATATTAGTCAAGTAGAAGTAAAGACTATAGTATGGTAGAACTAAGAGTACAATTACTTCAGAAAGTTCTTTGGCATTGTTGAAACTTGTTAATTGTCATAATGTCTTGTGGAATAGATAGCACCCATCCATCCATCCATCCATCCATCCATTTTCTTCCGCTTATCCGGGGCCGGGTCACGGAGGCAGCAGACTCAGCAGAGATGCCCAGACTTCCCGATCCACGCACACCTCCTCCAGCTGTTCTGGGGGACCCCGAGGCGACATGTTCTGTATGTGAGATTGAAACACATTATTCGCCAACTGTCACCCCTTGAAGTTGAACAGACACGAAAAATTGCTCATGTACGCATACATGTAGAACGTGTCATTGGTCTTGTTCGCAACAAATACACCATCCTCCAGAGCAAACTGCCAATTGACATTTTGATGACCGAAAATGAAGAACTTCCTGTTGTCGACAAAATTGCATGTGTTGCATGTTGCCTGTCAAATGTATGTGTTTCTGTTGTTCCTTTGATTTGATTTGATTTGAATATTTTATTTCGAGCTAAAGAAGAAAAGAAAAAACAGAAATATATATATACATAATAAAAGAAAAAAGAAAAAATAATTTACATTACAGCTCGAAAAGGAGTGGGAAGAAGACAAGCTTATTGACTCCCACCCCTGTTCATAAACTTCAATAACAATAACTATAACAATAACTGACAACAGTGCATATTTCTTACCATTTTACAAAACAACTATCAACCGAGTTGGTTACATATTAACAAATGCGACACTGCATTATACCAGGTCAACATTCACAGTATCTCACACGCTCAACATTCACAGTATCTCACACGCTACAACCAGTGTATTATTTCTGTCTCCCATACAGAATTCATTACCATGTTGGCATTATCGTTGTTCACCATCACCATTACAACCCATATAACATTACTCTGTATCAAAGTGTTTGAATGGAACATAAAATACTCCACATTTATTCATGAAGGTACAGTAATCGCAGACTGATTGATGTTCATGATAACAAGAATGGTCTTACTGATATGTGTTAAAAGGGATTCGGGGCTTTTCTTTCTTTTTCTTCTTTTCTGTGACTGGACCAGCTGCCAGAGGGGAGCAGCCCCCGAGCAACCGGACCATCATTTGTTAAGTGTCCTATACTATGCATTAAAAGAGACAATTTTTAGGAGTCTGCTGCCAGAAGAGAGTTTCCTCGAGCTGCCGGCCCCCACATGTCTGCCCTATACTATGGGTTATGTTGAATGCGGAGTACATAGATATGTGCATGTTTTACTTCTAAGAGTTTATTTCCTTTATATTACCATCAGCATCAATAGCAGTACTGTTGTCTGAATCGATTGAGTTGGATTCTAAGAATAATCCACAGATTGTTAGGTATTAATCCTAGACTGTTACATTTAAAGTTTAAATAGTGATGATAACAACACAACAGCAATAGCAATAACAATGGCAATTAAAGCCGCAAGCGGCATTTAGAGGCCCTCGAGGGTCTCGTTTGGCCGGTTGACGCCGGTGGCCGCACGCCGCCCCAATAACCGGGAGGCGCTGCCGCGCCCTACCTGCCACACTAGGTCGAGATTGTAAAAGAGCAAAGGCAAGTAATGGCGCCTTCGGCGCCAGATCACTCGATTTTTCCCAAAATTCTAATAATTATTAGAGGAGCATGCTTGATTATAATCAACGGTGCTGCAGTGGAGAGGGTGACTAGCACTAAGCTCCTGGGTGTGCATATCACAGTGAACCTCTCCTGGACCATGCACACTACATCACTGGTCAAGAAAAGTAATCAGTGTCTCTACTTTGTCCGCAAGTTAAGAAGAGCCAGAGTCCCAGCCTCGTTTATGTGCAACTTCTACAGAGGGACTATAGAGAGCATCCTGACCAGCTCCATCACTGTGTGGCTCTTCTACAGAGGGACTATAGAGAGCATCCTGACCAGCTCCATCACTGTGTGGCACTTCTACAGAGGGACTATAGAGAGCATCCTGACCAGCTCCATCACTGTGTGGTTCTTCTACAGAGGGACTATAGAGAGCATCCTGACCAGCTCCATCACTGTGTGGCACGGCGCCAGCACTGCCTCCTGCCGAAAGAGCCTCTAGCGCATGGTGAGAGCAGCGGAGATGATCTGTGGAGCCCCTCTCCCCTCTATTAAGGACATGTATTCCACCCGTCTCACCCGCAAAGCCGTCAGAATCACCAGGGACCCTATGCACCCATCACACAGTCTCTTCAAGGTAATACCTTCAGGGAGGAGACTGCGGAATCTACGGGCCAGGTCCAGTCGACTTAAGAACAGTTTCATACACAAGGCCATTGGGAAGGTGAACTCCCTCCCACCCCTCTTCCCCCACCCCCTGCTCCACAATCAAGAATGAGAGAAATCTAATTTCAAATCATTCACATGGTTTGACAAATAAAATAAAAAATCTTGAATCTTGAGACAGGTGTTAAGCTTAGCTCAGATTTCTTGGCATCAGCAAGGGGTGAAGGACATTACCAGAACGTGCTGCAAGTTGTTGAGAAGGACCGTAAAGAACAGCCCAACTTGCGAAAGGCAAAGGACATAGCGACTAACTGAAGAATCTACCAAATAACTACCATTGACTTTAAAACATTGCTGAATGTAGAATAAATTTGACTATATTTAACTTTTTAAACATTGGATAAATCATTTAGAACAATGTTGAAAACAACATATACTATCTGAATTCATTGCGTTGAAACTATTGTCTCCGATGAGTTGAAACATTTTAAAAGATGTAGCGAATGGTTAATGTTATATAATGAACACTTCTAACACCCGTTGTATAAATGTAGCATCATACTATTGAATATAATCAGATAAAAACTGAGAATTTACTATTGCAATATCTATATACAACTCTGCATGCAATATTATTTAACAAAATGACATAAAATGAAATGGAAATATGCCAAATGGCGAATTTTCGATATTTAGACAAAATTCAGTTGAATGGTGGACCACCTAAATGTACTTCAAACTTCACCAAACTTTGCCATATATTTTCTTTTTTTATATATAAAAAAACTAGACAAGGGACAAAATGATCCATTGAAGTTAAAAAAAAAATGGGGCGTTTGATGCACCCTAACGCACGTGTGTACCAATTTTGGTTTGACTGCGCCAAAGTTGACACCGGGTCGTTGCCATGGCAACACGATGGGAAAAGAGGCGTGGCCATTTTTATCGGGATGACGTGACGCACGTCTGTGCCAAATTTCTTTTGTCTACGACAAAGTTTGATCTTATTCTGCATTCATTTTTATTTGGTGCTCTGCAGGGGGCGCTATCGCGGCCATTTTCAAATGTCCTAAATCACAACATCCGGGGTCGACAACTCGACCAACGATTAAAGTTACGCTCAAATCGGCTTCAGTTTGTGCGAATTATGACTCTTTGAACGCGGCAGCGAGCCCTGAAAACGGACGCCGAATTCATGGCGCTGCCATGACAACACCGTTAATCCTATTAGAAAGTTTTTAATAACTTTTAATGTCCCACTTGTGTAGATGATCTGGAGCGAACGGGGAGTCGCTGCGTTCAACGCCCTAGGACGAGTTCGTTCAAATGCGAGTGCACGAAATGGCGCCTTCGGCGACAGATTACTCAATTTTTCCCAAAATGGCCGACCTCCTGTTGGTTGCCTAGCAACCATGTAATGTACTTTTTTGTTCAGACAGTCATGACGCACGCGTGTACTAATTTTGGTTTGGCTGCGCCAAAGTTGACACCGGGTCGTTACCATGGCAACACGGTGGGAAAAGGGGCGTGGCCATCATTGACTTTTTTGATCGGTATCACGTGACGGATGTCTGTGCCAAATTTCATTTGTCTACGACAAAGTTCAATTTTATTCTTCATTTTTATTTGGTGCTCTGCAGGGGCGCTATCGCGCCCATTTCAAATTTCCTATATCACAACATCCGGGGTCGAGGACTTGACCAACGATTCAAGTTTGGCTCAAATCGGCCACAGTTTGTGCGAGTTATGACTGTATAAAGGTGACGGCGAGCACCGAAAACGGACACCGAATTCATGGCGTTGCCATGACAACACCGTTAATCCTATTAGAAAGTTTTTAATAACTTTTGATGTCCCACTTGTGTAGATGATCTGGAGCGAACGGGGAGTCGCTGCGTTCAACGCCCTAGGAGGAGTTCGTTCAAATGCGAGGGCACGAAATGGCGCCTTTGGCGCCAGATTACTACATTTTCCCAAAATGGCCGCCCTCCTGTTGGTTGCCTAGCAACCATGTAATGTACTTTTTTGTTCGGACTGTCATGATGCACGCGTGTACCAATTTTGGTTTGGCTGCGCCAAAGTTGACATCGGGTCGTTGCCATGGCAACACGGTGAGAAAAGGGGCGTGGCCTCAATGACTTTTTTGTTCGGGGTCACGTGACGGATGTCTGTGCCAAATTTCTTTTGTCTACGACAAACTTAAATTTTTTTCCCTATTAATTTTATTTGGTGCTCTGCAGGGGGCGCTATTGCGCCCATTTTCATATTTCAGATATCAAAACATCCGGGGTCAACGACTCGACCAACGATTCAAGTTTCGCTCAAATCGGCCACAGTTTGTGCGAGTTATGACTGTTTGAACGCGGCGGCGAGCGCTGAAAATGGACGCCGATTTCATGGCGTCGCCATGACAACACCGTTAATCCTATTAGAAAGTTTTTAATAACTTTTGATGTCCCACTTGTGTAGATGATCTGGAGCGAACGGGGAGTCGCTGCGTTCAACGCCCTAGGAGGAGTTCGTTCAAATGCGAGGGCACAAAATGGCGCCTTCGGCGCCAGATCGCTCTTCTGGCCAATATGGCCGCCATCCTGATGGTTGCCTAGCAACCGCATAATATCTTTTTTGTTTGGCTTCATGTGACCAATCACTGTGCCGAATTTTGTTAGTTTACGACGAACTAAAATTTTCTGGGATTTCAGGATTTTGGGGGGTCTGGCCATAGGGCGCAATGTTAACGTGGTTTTTCCAGGGGGCGCTGACGCGCCATTTTTTTGAATTTTACATTTGGAGATGTGAAGTTTTTTTTTTCACCTAATTGAATTTTGGGCAAAATTCAGGACTTTCATCAGTGGGAAGTTACCGAAACTGGCTTTTTAGGGGGAGAGGAAAATAATAATAATAATTAAAGCCGCAAGCGCATTTAGAGGCCCTCGAGGGTCTCGTTTGGCCGGTTGACGCCGGTGGTCGCACGCCGCCCCAATAACCGGGAGGCGCTACCGCGCCCTACCTGCCACACTAGGTCGAGATTATAAAAGAGCAAAGGCAAGAAATGGCGCCTTCGGCGCCAGATCACTGGATTTTTCCCAAAATGGCCGACCTCCTGTTGGTTGCCTAGCAACCATGTAATGTACTTTTTTATTCGGACAGTCATGACGCACGCGTGTACCAATTTTGGTTTGGCTGCGCCAAAGTTGACACCGGGTGGTTGCCATGGCAACACGATAGGAAAAGAGGCGTGGCCATGATTGACTTTTTTTATCGGGATCACGTGACGCACGTCTGTGCCAAATTTCTTTTGTCTACGACAAAGTTTGATCTTATTCTTCATTCATTTTTATTTGGTGCTCTGCAGGGGGCGCTATCGCGCCCATTTTCAAATGTCCTAAATCACAACATCCGGAGTTGACGACTCGACCAACGATTCAAGTTACGCTCAAATCGGCTTCAGTTTGTGCGAGTTATGAGTCTTTAAACACGGCGGCGAGTCCTGAAAACGGACGCCGAATTCATGGCGTTGCCATGACAACACCGTTAATCCTATTAGAAAGTTTTTAATAACTTTTGATGTCCCACTTGTGTAGATGATCTGGAGCGAACGGGGAGTCGCTGCGTTCAACGCCCTAGGACGAGTTCGTTCAAATGGGAGAGCATGAAATGGCGCCTTCGGCGCCAGATTACTACATTTTTCCCAAAATGGCCGACCTCCTGTTGGTTGCCTAGCAACCATGTAATGTACTTTTTTGTTCGGACTGTCATGACGCACGCGTGTACCAATTTTGGTTTGGCTGCGCCAAAGTTGACATCGGGTCGTTGCCATGGCAACACGGTTGGGAAAGGGGCGTGGCCTCAATGACTTTTTTGTTCGGGTTCACGTGACGGATGTCTGTGCCAAATTTCTTTTGTCTACGACAAAGTTCAATTTTTTTCCTCATTAATTTTTATTTTGTGCTCTGCAGGGGGCGCTATCGCGCCCATTTTAAAATTTCCTATATCACAACATCCGGGGTCGACGACTCGACCAACGATTCAAGTTTCGCTCAAATCGGCCACAGTATGTGGGAGTTATGACTGTTTGAACGCGGCGGCGAGCGCTAAAAATGGACGCGAATTCATGGCGTTGCCATGACAACACCGTTAATCCTATAGAAAGTTTTTAATAACTTTTGATGTCCCACTTGTGTAGATGATCTGGAGCGAACGGGGAGTCGCTGCGATCAACGGCCTAGGACGAGTTCGTTCAAATGCGAGGGCACGAAATGGCGCCTTCGGCGCCAGATCGCTCTTCTGGCCAATATGGCCGCCCTCCTGATGGTTGCCTAGCAACCGCATAATATCTTTTTTGTTTGGCTTCACGTGACCAATCACTGTGCCGAATTTTGTTCGTCTACGACGAACTAAAATTTTCGGGGATTTCGGGATTTTGAGGGGTCTGGCCATAGGGCGCAATGTAACGTGGTTTTCCAGGGGGCGCTGACGCGCCATTTTTTTGAATTTTACATTTTGGAGATGTGAAGTTTTTTTTTTCACCTAATTGAATTTTGGGCAAAAATTCAGGACTTTCATCAGTGGGAAGTTGCCGAAACTGGCTTTTTAGGGGGAGAGGAAAAATAATAATAATAATTAAAGCCGCAAGCGGCATTTAGAGGCCCTCGAGGGTCTCGTTTGGCCGGTTGACGCCGGTGGCCGCACGCCGCCCCAATAACCGGGAGGCGCTTCCGCGCCCTACGTGGTTATGATGTCGCTGCCACCTCGGTCGAGTTTGTAAAAGAGCAAAGGCAAGAAATGGCGCCTTTGGCGCCAGATCACTCCATTTTTCCCAAAATGGCCGACCTCCTGTTGGTTGCCTAGCAACCACGTAAAGTACTTTTTGTTCGGACAGTCATGACGCACGCGTGTACTAATTTTGGTTGCCTGCTCCAAAGTTGACATCAGGTCGTTGCCAAGTTGGATTTTATTCTTCATTCATTTTTATTTGGTGCTCTGCAGGGGGCGCTATCGCGCCCATTTTCAAATGTCCTAAATCACAACATCTGGGGTCGACCACTCGACCAACGATTGAAGTTACGCTCAAATCGGCTTCAGTTTGTGAGAGTTATGACTGTTTAAACACGGCGGCGAGTGCTGAAAACGGACGCCGACTTCATGGCGTTGCCATGACAACACCGTTAATCCTATTAGAAAGTTTTTAATAACTTTGATGTCACACTTGTGTAGATGATCTGGAGCGAATGGGAGTCGCTGCGTTCAACGCCCTAGGACGAGTTCGTTCAAATGGGAGTGCACGAAATGACGCCTTCGGCGCCAGATTACTACATTTTTCCCAAAATGGCCGCCCTCCTGTTGGTTGCCTAGCAACCATGTAATGTACTTTTTTGTTTGGACTGTCGTGACGCACACGTGTACCAATTTTGGTTTGGCTGCGCCAAAGTTGACATCGGGTCGTTGCCATGGCAACACGTTGGGGAAAGGGGCGTGGCCTCAATGACTTTTTTGTTCGGGGTCACGTGACGGATGTCTGTGCCAAATTTCTTTTGTCTACGACAAAGTTCAGTTTTGTTCCCTATTCATTTTTATTTGATGCTCTGCAGGGGGCGCTATCGCGCCCATTTTCAAATTTCATATATCAAAACATCCGGGGTCGACGACTCGACCAACGATTCAAGTTTCGCTCAAATCGGCCACAGTATGTGCGAGTTATGACTGTTTGAACGTGGCGGCGAGTGCTGAAAACGGACGCCGACTTCATGGCGTTGCCATGACAACACCGTTAATCCTATTAGAAAGTTTTTAATAACTTTTGATGTCACACTTGTGTAGATGATCTGGAGCGAATGGGGAGTCGCTGCGTTCAACGCCCTAGGAGGAGTTCGTTCAAATGCGAGTGCACGAAATGGTGCCTTCGGCGACAGATTACTCAATTTTCCCAAAATGGCCGACCTCCTGTGGTTGCCTAGCAACCATGTAATGTATTTTTTTGTTCAGACAGTCATGACGCACGCGTGTACTAATTTTGGTTTGGCTGCGCCAAAGTTGACATCGGGTCGTTGCCATGGCAACACGGTGGGAAAGGGGCGTGGCCTCAATACGTTTGTTCGGGGTCACGTGACAGATGTCTGTGCCAAATTTCGTTTGTCTACGACAAAGTTCAATTTTTTTCCTCATTCATTTTTATTTGGTGCTCTGCAGGGGGCGCTATCGCGCCCATTTTCAAATTTCATATATCAAAACATCCGGGGTCGACGACTCGACCAACGATTCAAATTTCGCTCAAATCGGCCACAGTTTGTGCGAGTTACGACTCTTTGAATGCGGTGGCGAGCGCTGAAAACGGACGCCAAATTCATGGCGTTGCCATGACAACACCGTAATCCTATAGAAAGTTAATAAATTTGATGTCCCACTTGTTGTAGATGATCTGGAGCGAACGGGAGTCGCTGCGTTCAAACCGCTAGGAGGAGTTCGTTCAAAAATGCGACGCACGAAATGGCGCCTTCGGCGCCAGATCGCTCTTCTGGCCAATATGGCGCCCTCTCTGATGTTGCCTACAACGCGCTTAATATGTTTTTTGTTTGGCTTTACGTGACGCAATGACTGTGCCGAATTTATTCGTCCTACGACGAACTAAAATTTCGGGGGATTCCGGGGATTTGGGGGGTCTGGCCATAGGGTGCAATGTACGTCTGTTTTCCAGGGGGCGCTGACCGCGCCATTTTTTTTCATTTTCATTTTTGGAGATGTAAGTTTTTTTTTCACCTAATTGAATTTTGGAGCAAAATTCAGGACTTTTGTCGGTGGGAAAGTTACCGAAACTGGCTTTTTTTAGGGGGAGAGGGAAAAATAATAATAAATAAAAAACCCGTACAAAACAATATAGCGCCCGCCGAAGGCGGCGCATATTTATATAATTCGGAAAGGTCTGCCACGTCCAGTAATCCACCCGTGAGTTCATTGTCAAATACGGAGCGCGTTGCGCTCGTCTTTTTACCTCTTCTTTCCAATATTTTCCAATGGATTTTTCCGTATTTTTGTGCGAGCAGAAGCAAATATCCGCTTTCGCGGCAAAGACCTATATACGGATAGGCCCTCGATGCCTGAGTCACTGTAAAAGTGTTTTGAGTGCTGGTAAGTGCCATGGTCGATGACGAGCGCGTTGCTCTCGTCATCGACTGCTTTCTTTCCATGTTGCGGCTTGCCTGTGGCTTTGCACCTTTTTTTAATTCGAGCAGCAACAAATGTGCCCGCTTTTCGCGGCACACGCTTCCATCACGGACAGGTCGGGGTGCCGTGAGTGTCGTTATTATGTGTAGTGCAAGGGGAGCGCTCCGCGCTCATGTTCTTGAGCGCCTTCCGCGCTCTTTTCAGGACGTGCGTATGCGCACGTCTTCGTCAGTGCGCTCCGCCACTGCCTGTACAATAACAACAGGCCCGGACCCTGGTCAGCTCCTCCGGCCAATTAAAGCCGCAAGCGGCATTTAGAGGCCCTCGAGGTCTCGTTTGGCCGGTTGACCCGGTGGCCGCACGTCGCCCTATAAGCCGGGAGGCGCCTGCCGCGCCCTACTGCACACTAGGTCGAAGAGCAAAGGCACGAAATGGCCCTCCGCGCAGAGTCACTCGTTTTTTTCCCAAAATAGCCAACCTCCTTTGGTTGCCTAGCAACCATGTAATGTACTTTTTTGTTCGGACGGTCATGAGCACGCTAGGGTGCGGCATCAAACGCCCGCCAATGTCAACCATTATTCTGTCCCCAGTTAAAAACATTCCTTTGGTCATAAAAGAAATTGTCTACCTAATTTTTGCTAATTCCAACATTGTTAGGGGGTCACCTCAATAAGCAAAAAGGAAAAATTTGCATTGGGTTATATGGGCATTTCTATAGCGATATTCATGAGTTGAATGTTATTTGCTCTTTACTTATGTAATATTTTACAATGGTACTGATTTTGATAAAAAACTACTTTGCTGTTTATTCAAGCTGTTTGTGAAGTCTGCAATCTTTGAAAGTGAGTTTTTACAAAATATTTCAATTTTAATCTAATTTTGTATTAAACTTTTAATTTAATTTTTATTGAACTTATTATGTATAACTTTCATGTTGTCGCAATTCTAGAGCTGTTTTACAAATCGTTATTACTGCAAAACTGTTATTAGTCCATTACAGGGCTGGTTAGATTTAGCACATGTTGACTGTTTAAGCACAATTGAGTGCCGCTCTGTTTGGGGAATTGAGCTGTAGAGTGCAATATTCAGACCAAATTTCATGACCACAGAATAAAAATAAGGTCACGTAACTGCAGCCTGTGGACAGTCCAGAGCATGCTTGGACAATTCCTCCTTTGGCAGCCTGTCGTCACCATGTTGGTGGAGATATACTGTCTCATGTTTTTGATGATCTTAAGATTGAGTCATCCAAGTCCCAGAATGCCTGTTTTTAGACTTATAGCTCAGCATTCCAACACATAATCCACATCCATGCCATTTTCCTTCCACTTGTCCGTTTGCGGGTTCGTGGGGGCAAGTTGGAGCTGCCCAGGTCACATAGCACCGGGCCCCCATGGTCCTTCCTGCAGGTGGTGGGTCACACGGAAGGACGGCCTCCACGGTTCCAAACAGGGCCTGTTGTCTCTCCTAGGGGGCTCCAGTGTATCAGACACTGAGGCAATGTGGGTGAAGTTCTGCCAGAAGGACACAACGACAGATGTGCACTTCAAGGAGGCGGGATTCGAACCCCCGACCTTCCGATCCAATGAGACTACCCGCCTATCCATCTGCGCCACTGTCGCATATAATCCACAGCAGGCTAAATACACAAAACTGCTCCACCTGGGGATCAAACACATCACTGTTGCAAGCTGGCTGCTGGACTTTCTGACGGGTGAGACCACAGGCTGTACGTTTGGCGGAAATCCTCCAGAACCATCACAATCTGAACACTGGGGGCTCCCAAGCCTGTGTGCTGAGCCCCCTCCTGTTCACTCTGCTGACCATGACTGCGCTCCAAAGTACAACTCAAAACCCTTCATCAAGTTTGCTAGACGACACAAAACAGTGGTGGTCCATCACAACAGAGAACGAGTCAAACAACAGGAGTGAGGTAGCCATCTGGCATATGGTGCACACAGAACCAATCTCTCTCTAAATGTGGAGAAGACAAAAGAGATTGTTATGGATTTTCGAAGAGCGCGGTGTCCAGCATGCTCCTCTAATAATCAACGGTCTGCAGTGGAGAGGGTGACAGCACTAAGCTCCTGGGTGTGCATATCACAGTGAACCTCTCCTGACCATGCACACTACATCACTGGTCAAGAAAAGTTAATCAGTGTCCACTTTGTCCGCAATTAAGAAGAGCCAGAGTCCAGCCTCTGTTATGTGCCAACTCTACAAAGGAACTATAAGAGAGCATCCTGACCAGCTCCAATCACTGTGTGGCCTTTCTATCAGAGGGACTATAGAGAGCATCCTGACCAGCCCCATCACTGTGAGGTCTTCTTCGAGGGACTTAGAGAGCATCCTGACCAGCTCCATCACTGTGTGGGCACGGCGCCAGCACTGCCTCCTGCCGAAAGAGCCTCCAGCGCATGGTGAGAGCAGCGGAGATGATTCTGTGGAGCCCCTCTCCTCTATTAAGGAACAATGATTCCACCCGGTCTACACCCAAAGGCCGTCAGAATCACCAGGGACCCTATGAACCATCCAGGCAGTCTCTTCAAGGTAATACCTTCCGGAGGAGATGGCGGAATCTACGGCCATCCAGTTCGACTTAAGAACAGTTTCATACACAAGGCCATTGGGAAGTGAACTCCTCCACCCCTCTTCCCCCCACCCCCTGCCCCCCCCCCCTCCACATCAAAGAATGAGAGAAATGTAAGTTTCAAATTCATTCACATGGTTGACAAATTAAAAAAATAAAATCTTGATCTAAACAGGTGTTAAGCTTGCTCAGATTTCTTGGCATCAGCAAGGGGTGAAGACATGACAGAACGTGCTGCAGTTGTTGGAGAAGGACGTAAAGAACAGCCCAACTTGCGAAAAAGGCAGAAGGAACCAATAGCGACTAACTGAAAGAACTACCAAATAACACCTTGACTTTAAACAATTGCTGAATGTAAATAAATTTAACTATATTTAACTTTTTAAACATTGGATAAATCCATTTAGAACAATGTTGAAAACAACATATACTATCTGAATTCATTGCGTTGAACTGTCTCCGATGATTGAACATTTTAAAAGATGTAGCGAATGGTTAATGTTTATAATAAACACTTTAACACCCTTGTATAAATGTAGATCTATACTAATTGAATTAATCAGATAAAAACTGAGAATTTACTATTGCAATATCTATATACAACTCTGTAATGCAATATTATTTAACAAAATGACTAAATGAAAATGGAAATATGCCAAATGCGAATTTTCGATTTGACAAAATTCAGATTGAATGGTGGACCACCTAAATGTACTTCAACTTCACCAAACTTGCCATAAACATCTTTTTATATATAAAAAACTAGACAAGGGACAAAATGATCCATTGAAGTTAAAGAAAAAAAATGGGGCGTTTGATGCACCTAACGCACGTGTGACTCAATTTGGTTTTGACTGCGCCAAAGTTGACACGGGTCGTTGCCATGGAACACGATGGGAAAAGAGGCGTGGCATGATGACTTTTTTTATCGGAAACCATACGTGACGCACGTCTGTGCCAAAATTTCTTTTGTCTATCGACAAATGTTTGTAAATCTTATTCTGCATTCATTTTAATTTTGGTGCTCTGCAGGGGGCGCTACACGGCCATTTTCAAATGTCCTAATCACAGACATCCGGGTCGCAACTCGACCACATTAAAGTACGCCAATCGGCTCAAGTTTGGTGCGAGTTATGATCTTTGAACGCGCAGCCGAGCCCTGAAAACGGGACGCCGAATTCATGGCGTGCCATGACAACACGTTAATCCTATTAGAAGTTTATAACTTTTGATGTCCATTGTGTAGAATGAATCTGGAGCGAACGGGAGGTTCGCTGCGTTCAACGCCCTAGGACGAGTTCGTTCAAATGCGAGTGCACGATAGGCGCCTTCGCGACAGATTACTTCAATTTTTCCCAAATGGCCGACTCCTGTTGGTTGCCTAGCAACCATGTATGTACTTTTTTGTTCGGACTGTCCATGACGCACCAGAGTGTACTAATTTTGGTTTGGCTGCGCCAAAGTTTGACACCGGGTCGTTACCATGGCAACCACCGGTGGGAAAAGGGGCTGTGCCATCAATTGACTTTTTTGATCGGTATCACGTGACGATGTCTGTGCCAAATTTAAACGGGAAATGTCTGTGCCAATTTCATTTGTCTACGACAAAGTCAATTTTATTCTCAATTTTTATTTGGTGCTCTGCAGGGGGCGCATCACGCCCATTTTCAAATTTCTATATCAATACATCCGGTGTCGAGGACATTGATTCACAACGATCTCAGTTGGCTCAATCGGCCACAGTTTTGTGCGATTAATGACTGTATAAAGGTGACGCGAGCACCGAAACTGACGCGAATTCCATGGCGTGCCATACAAACACCTTAATCCATTAGAAAGTTTTTAAAACTTTTTAATGTCCACTTGGTAGAGATTGAGCGACGGGGGAGTCGCTGCGTCAACGCCCTAGGACAGTTCGTTCAATGCGAGTGCACGAAATGGCGCCTTCGGCGACAGATTACTCATTTTCCCAAAAATGGCCGACCCTCCTGTTGGTTGCCTGAACCATGTATGTACTTTTTTGTTCGGACTGTTCATGACGCACGCGTGTAACTGATTTTGGTTTGGCTGCGGCCAAAGTTTGACACCGGGTCGTTAACATGCAAACACGGTGGGAAAAGGGGCGTGGCCACATTGACTTTTGATCGGTATCACGTGACGATGTCTGTGCCAATTCATTTGGTCTACGACAAAGTTCAATTTTATTCTTCATTTTTATTTGGTGCCTGCAGGGGGCGCTATCGCGCCCATTTCAAATTTCCTATACACAACCATCCGGGGTCGAGGACATGTTGACCAACGATTCAAGTTTGGCTAAATCGGCCACAGTTTTGTGCGAGTTATGAAACTGTATACAGGTGACGGCGAGCACGCGAAAACGGAACAACCGAATTCAATGGAGTTGCCATGACAACACCGTTAAATCCTATTAGAAAAGTTTTTAATATAACTTTTGATGTCCCACTTGTGAGATGATCTGAGCGAACGGGGACGCTGCGTTCAACGCCCTATGGACGAGTTCGTTCAAGATGCGAGGGCACGAAATGGCGCCTTTGGCGCCAGATTATTACAATTTTTCCCGCCAAAATGGCGCCTCCCTGTTGGTTCCTAGGCAACCATGTTAATGTCTTTTGTTCGGACTGTCCATGATGCAACGCGTGACCAATTTTGGTTTGGCTGCGCCAAGTTGACATCGGTCGTTGCCCATGGCAACACGGGTGGGGAAAAGGGGCGTGGCCAATTACTTTTTTTGTTCGGGGTCACGTGACGGAATGTCTGTGCCAATTTCTTTTTCTACCGAAAAGTTCAAATTTTTTCCTCATCAATTTTTATTGGTGCTCTGCAGGGGGCGCTATCGCGCCCATTTTCAAATTTCATATATCAAAACATTCCGGGGTCGACGACTTGACCAACGATTCACAGTTTTCGTTTCAAAACGGCCACAAGTATGTGCGAGTTTTATGACTGTTTGAAGTCGGTGGCGAGCGCATGAAAATGGACGCCGAATTCATGGCGTTGCCATGACAACAACCCGTAATCCTATAGAATAGTTTTAAAACTTTGATGTCCCACTTGTGTAGATGATCTGGAGCCGAAGCGGGGAGTCGCTGCGTTCAAACGCCCTAGGACGAGTTCGTTAAATTGCGAGGGCACGAAATGGCGCCTTCGCGCCAGATCGCTCCTTCTGGCCAATAGGCCCTCCACTGATGGTGCCTAGCACGCGTAAATGTTTTTGGTTTGGGCTTCACCATGAACAATCACTGTGGCCGAATTTTTTTCGTCTACGCGAAGTCAGTTTTCCGGGCATCTCCATAGGCGCAATGTAATTTTGATTTTCCAGGGGCGCTGGCGCGCACATTTTTTTTTGATTTTTTTTATATTTTCTAAATGTGAAGAATTTGGTTTTCACCGTGTTTAATTTTGTGAAAAATAGGAACTTCGTCAGTGGGGAAAAGTGGACTTTGAGGGGGAGAAGAAAAATAATAATAATAATAATTAAAGCCGCAAGCGGCATTTAAGGCCCTCGAGGTCCTCGTTCTGGCCGTTTCTGACAGCCGGTGGCCGCACGCCGCCACAATAACGGAGCGCTGCCGCGCTACCTGCCGCCGCACTAAGGTCGAAGAGCGAAAGCAAGATAATGGGCGCCTCCGGCGCCAGATCACTCGATTTTTCCCAAAATAGCCAACCTCCTGTTGGTTGCCTAGCAACCATGTAAATGTACTTTTTTGTTCGGACAGTCAGACGCACCTAGGGTGCATCAAACGCCATGTCAACCAATATTCTGTCCCCAGTTAAAAAAACATTCCTGGTCATAAAAGAAATTTCTAGCCATTTTGTCTAATTCCAACATTGTTTTAGGGGGTCCAGCCTCAATAACAAGATTGCATTGGTTATATGGCATTCTATAGCGATATTCAATGTAGTTTGAATGTTATTTGCTCTTACTTATGTAATATTTTAACAAGGGTACTGAATTTGAATTAAATAACTATTCTTTTGCTTGTTTATTCAAGCTGTTTGTTGAATCTGCAATCTTTGAAGTGAGTTTTTACAAAATTTCATTTTATCTAATTGTATAACCTTTTTAATTTTAATTTTATTGAACTATTATGTTTAGCTTTCATGTTGCAGCAATTTCTAGAGCCTGTTTTAGACAAATGTTATATGCAAACTGTATTAGTCATTATAGGGGTTTTTAGAGATTTACAACATTTGACTGGTTTAAGCACATTGAGTGCCGCGGCTGTTTTGGGGATTGACCTGTAGAGTGGCCATAATCCCAAGACCATTTTTTCATGACCACAGAAATCAAATACAGGTCACGTAACTGCAGCCCTGTTGTGAACAGTCCAAAGCAAGCTTGGACAAGTTCTCCTTTGTCAGCCTGTCGTCACCATGTTTGTGAGATTATCCTGTTCATGTTTTTGGATGATCTGAAAAGATTCGAGTCATCCAAGTCTCCAGAAGCTGTTTTAGACTTTAGCTCAGCAATTCAACACTATAATCCCACATGCAAGCTATACAACAAACCTCCACTTGGGGATAACACATCACTGTGCAACGGCTGCTGGACTTTCTGACGGGGAGACCACAGGCTGTACGTGTTGGCGGAAAATCCTCCAGAACCATCACACTGAACACGGGGGCCCCAAGGCCTGGTGTGCTGAGCCCCCTCCTGTTCACTCTGCTGACCCATGAACTGGCGCCCAAAGTAAACTCAAACCTCTTCATCAAGTTGCAGACGACACAACAGTGGTGGGTCTCATCAGCAACAGAGACGAGTCAAACTACAGGAGTGAGGTGAGCATCTGGCCATGTGGTGGCACAGCAGAACAATCTCTCTCTAAATGGTGGAGAAGACAAAAGAGATTGTTATAGGAATTTTCGAAGAGCGCGGTCAGCATGCTCCTCTAATAATTATTATAGGAGCATGCTTGATTATAATAACGGTGCTGCAGTGGAGAGGGTACCAGCACTAAGTCCTGGGTGTGCAATCACAGCAGTGAACCTCTCTGGACCATGCAAACTACAACACTGGTCAGATAAAAGTAATCAGTGTTCTCTACTGTGTCGCAAGAAGAAGAGCCAAGTCCCAGCCCTGTTATGTGCAACTGCTACAAGGGACTATAGAAAGCATCCTGACCAGCTCCAATCACTGTGTGGCACTTCTACAGAGGGACTATAGAGAGGCATCCTACCAGCTCCATCCACTTGAGGCTCTTCTTACAGAGGACATAGAGAGCATCCTGAACCAGCTCCATCACTGTGTGGCCTCTTCTACAGGAGGACTATAGGAGAGCATCTGACCACTCCATCACTGTGTGGCACTTCTAGCAGAGGGACTATATGAGAGCATAGCATCCTGACCAGCCCATCACTGTGGGCACGGCGCAGCACTGGTCTCCTGCCGAAAGAGCTCCACACATGGTGAGAGCAGCGGAGATGATCTGTGAGCCCTCTCCCCTCTATTCATAGGACTGTATTCCCCCGTCTCACCCGCAAAGCCGTCAGAATCACCAGGGACCCATGCACCCATGCACACAGTCCTTCAAGGTAATACCTTCAGGAGGAGACTGCGGCATCTAAACGGGCCAGCGTTTCCAGTCCGACTTTAAGAAGTTTCATACACAAGGCCATGGGAAGGTGAACTCCATCCACCCCTCTTCCCCACCCCCTGCTCCACATCAAGAATGAGAGAAATATAATGTTCAAATCATTCACATGGTTTGAACAAATTAAAAAAAAATCTGAATCTGAGACAGGTGTAAGCTTAGTTCAGAATTTTTTGGCAGTCAGGCAAGGGTGAAGGACATGATCCCAGAACGTGCTCAAGTTGTTGAGACGGAGGATGGACCGTAAAGAAACAGCCCAACTTGCGAAATAGGCAAAGGACATAGGCGACTAACTGAATGAATCTAACCAATAACTACCAATGACTAAAACATTGCTGAATGTAGAATAAATTTAACTATATTTAACTTTTAAACATTGATAAATCATTTAAATGTTGAAAAAACATATACTATCCTGAAATTCATTGGCGTGAAATATTGTCTCCGAATGATTGAAACATTTAAAGATGTAGCGATGGTTTAATGTTATATAATGACACTTCTAACACCCGTTGTATAAATGTAGCCATACTATTGAATATAATCAAATAAACTGAGAATTTACTATTTGCAATATCTATAACGAACTCTGTATGCAAATATTATTTAACAAATGACAATAAATGAAAATGGAAATAGCCAATGGCGAATTTTCGATATTAGACACAATTCAGTGAATGGTGGACACCTAAATGTACTTACTTCACCAAACTGCCATACATTTTCTTTTTATATATAAAAAAAACTAGACAAGGGACAAAATGATCCATGTGAAGTTTAAAAAAATGGGGCGTTTGGATGCACCCTAACGCACGTGTGTACCAATTTTGGGTTTGACGCGCCAAAGTTGACACGGGTCGTTGCCAGGCAACACGATGGGAAAAGAGCGTGGCCATATTGACTTTTTTTATTTTGATCACGTGACGCACGTCTGTCCAAATTTATTTTTGTCTACGACAAAGTTTGACCTTATTCTGCATTCATTTTTATTGGTGCTCTGGCAGGGGGCGCTATCGCGGCCATTTTCAAATGTCTAATCACAACACCGGTGGTCGACAACTCGCCAAGCGTTAAAGTTACGCTCAATCGGCTTCAGTTTTGGTGCAGTTGACTTTTGAGCGGCAGCGAGCCTGAAAACGGACGCCGAATCATGGCGTTGCCAATGACAACACCGTTAATCCTATTAAAAGTTTTTAAATAACTTTTAAGCCATTGTGTAGATGATCTGGAGCGAACGGGGAGTCGCTGCGTCAACGCCTAGGACGAGTTCGTTCAAATGCGAGTGTCACGAATGGCCCTTCGGCGACAGAGTTCTACTACAATTTTTCCCAAAATGGCCGACCTCCTGTTGTTGCCTAGCAACCATGTAATTAACTTTTTTGTTCAGACAGTCATGTACGCACGCGTTACTAATTTGTTTGGCTGCGCCAAAAGTTGACACCGGGTCGTACATGGCAACACGTGGGAAAAGGCGGTGGCCATCAATTGACTTTTTTTTGATCGGTTCAACGTGACGGATGTCTGTGCCAAATTTCATTTGTCTACGACAAAGTTTCAAATTATTCTCATTTTTATTTGGTGCTCTGCAGGGGCGCTATGGCGCCCATTTTCAAATTCCCTTAATCAAATCATCCGGGTCGACGACTCGACCAACGATTCAAGTTTGGCTCAATCGCACAGTTGTGCGAGTTAGACTGTATAAGGTGACGGCGAGCACCGAAAACGGACACCGAATTCATGGCGTTGCCATTGAAACACCGTTATCCTATTAGAAAGTTTTTTAATTAACTTTTGATCTCCACTTGTGTAGATTGATCTGGACGAAGCGGGGAGTCGCTGCGTTCAACGCCCTAGGAACGAGTTCGTTCAATCGAGGCACGAGAATGCCGCCTTTGGCGCCAGATTACTACATTTTTTCCCCAAAATGGCCGCCTCTGTTGGTGCCTAGCAACCATAGTAATTACTTTTTGTTCGGGACTGTCAATGACGCACGCGTGTACCAATTTTGTTTGGCTGCGGCAAAGTGACATGGGTCCGTTGCCATGGCAACACGGTGGGAAGGGGCGTGGCCTCAATGCATTTTTGTTCGGGGTCATGTGACGGTATTCTGTGCCAAAATTTCTTTTGTCTACGGACAAGTTCACATTTTCCTCATTAATTTTAATTGGGTGCTGCAGGGGGCGGCTATCGCGCCCATTTTCAATTTCATATATCAACATCCGGGGTCGAGGGACTCGACCACGATC